>JBBPNY010000108.1:0-40913 GCA_038091165.1 Rubroboletus pulcherrimus
TATTGTTCTTGGCTAATAGCCGCAGTCTCGAGCCCTTGAATAAATCAATGCGATACCGCACCGTGCTACGGTTGCTATCAGTGAATCTTTACGTAGATGCGATGAATCAATTAGCGGGTGTCGTAAAAGTTGAACATATAAATTAAATAGCGGGCCCCTGTCCCCCGAAACGACGTTCACTCACCGACGGCGACATCGTCCATACACGAGCGATTCGTTTGTTTATATCTCTTTCACATGGTCCACCAGCAAAAGTGGTACGTGGTAGTTGTTGGCAAGGAGCCCGGTGTATATTCAAGCTGGTACGTGCCCCATCCCCCTTAACGACGCGACGGTTCGACCGTCGACGCGTCTGGACGAGAATGAATAATATTGATTCGTTGATTGCTGGCTTGTGTTCAACGCGTGACCATTACCAACAGGATCGAAGCCGGACCCAAGACCAAGAACATCCCCGGAGGCCCAGTTCATCAGGGTTTTTTTTCAGAGGACGAAGCTATTCGCGTGTTCGAAGCTGCCAAGGCAAGGGGGGAAGTCAAAGCATACCCAGATGCGGGAAAGAAAGACAAGTCCACCAGCAAGTCAAAGAACGCACCACTGCTATCACCGCTTGGGACGGAGGCCGCATTGTTGAGGACACCCTCGGATTTCAAAGGGGATGCCGAATCGACAGGGATGGAGACGCCGCTCTCGTCTTCTGTTCATTCGCGACTTTCCAAGCTCAGACGAACATTGAGGGACTCAACAGATCCATGCTCGACGTCTTCCTCTCCTCCAACAGGGGTCACGCAACGATATGCACCTTTATACGAGGAAGACGATAGTCCTCCTAATAGTCCTGCAGCGCAACCCTCGCCGCACTTCACGTTCACTTCCAGCTCCTCGAGAGCCTACCCGCACTTGCTCGAAGTGGGTAATAAAGAAATACCTTTCCGACTCGAGGCATCGGACTGGGGCTCGTCTCTCCCCACACCTTCTTCCTCGGACTCGCATCCCGGTGCTGAGGAACACACCTCGCAGCCTCCGAGGTGTATGCCTCTGCATCTGGAGCCACCACCCAGGAGTACAGGCTTAAAGTATCGGAGCCTCACCGATCTCGCTGATATGGAGAGTGTCGATTCTCGCGTTTGGCTCCCGAAATCTCGTGTCTTTGATCCAAACAAGGTCAAATCCCAACCTTTGACGCGACCATCAAGCCCTGCTAAAAGAGACACATCTTCTGCTCCTAGCCCTGAAACTGTTGACAACGACCCGCAACTTCCATGTCAGATTCCTTTCATGGACAGTCCATTTGTCAGAGCTGGCCGCGGGAGGCATTCAAGACTCACTCCAAGCTGGTCTTTACCCACCTTGCAAGACCAGAGACTCGAGGATAACTGTTCGGGCTTCGGGTCACGTCCAACCCAGCTGCTGGAAAATCACCGCACGGGCAAGGGAAAGGAAAGAGAGCTTGATTATTCAGTGCGCGACAAACATCTTGCCGAACGACCTACCGGGCACGGTCCCAGCCCAAGACACGATGTTAGATCACACGTTCAGTTGGTGCCTCGCGATGGCAGAGACGAACAAAGTGCCATTATGGTTCATTGTCCACCGAATTGTCCTCACGAAACTTGCTATTGCTACCCACTGGTATTGTCGGTTCCGACGATTGAGCCCCCCCAACCCACTGGCTCTCGATACGTTGATGCTTGTGTTTCTCCAATCATCACGATAACCAGTCGTATGCAGGACACAGACGGGCTGGCCAAGATCCGCCCCAAACGGTCCGATCTGGACGGGGATCACCCGTATGACTTCGCCGGGTTCACCCATGTATCCCATAAGGGTATAGCTCCGGATACCGATGTCCGTTCGCCTATTGTCAAAGGCACCATGGTTCCGGTGAATGCTACAGAGTAAGTACCTTCTTATATTACCCTGTCTTTCCTCCGTCAGTCGTGATATGGACCATGTTCATTGGTTCAGGATGGGGAGGATACGTTGGAAAAATGCATCTAGAACCCGACGGCTGGCATGGCTCATGGGGTCATTGGCCCTCTCTGATCTTGCGTGCTTTTCTGTCGCGTTGGCGGTGACTGTCCTCGCTCATGTAATTTGGGCACTCCAGAACACCGTTTGGACGACCGTCTCCTCCAACACAGGTTTCTAACATGCAAGTCAACAGACGGAATATGTGAGATGTACACCTGAGCATCTCCGGGATACCCGGTTCATGTGGAGTCATGTTGAGTCGTGTACGAGGCAATATGGTTGCATGTTTATGATGGATGGGTGGTTGAACATGTTTATTGTTTTTTCCTCTTGCTTTCATTTGTGCATATGATATTCCGACTTTGCATGCCAGCTGGCTGCTGTCCGGGGATACAAGCAACGCGATCATTTGAAACTTGGGGAGTTGGACGGATGCATTGGCAAATTGAAAAAAGATCAACGAGAGCCAGAGGACTGGATTCTGGCGGGTGGGGCCGACCCCGAGGTGACCTTCCTATTGATATCTGCGATTACTGTCGTATGTCCCACACCTCTGGAACTTGCTCAACAGATGGACCAGTCAGTAGGATTATGAACAATCACAATCTGGATTGATGATAATCCGTGTTCTGATCCGGGGTTTGTTTACGCTGGGCATCTTCAGCAAATTCGCGCTTCAGGGGGGAACAGATGATCCTGTGTGCAGAGGTTCCTGACGAGCTTGACTGGCATGTTCTGAGTCATTGATCATGACAAGTTAAAGAATGCCCTGGGTACTCAGTATCGCATATTCACATCATATTATTATTAAGAAGAGCGTACGTATTCCATTCACGAGAGCGCAGAAGTCGAGGATTGTTATCCAACGCTCCGAATCTGAGCGGGTGACTTGCACGACCTTGGGCTGTGTATCGAACATGTAGATGCCACTCGATCACTAGCTCAGTGCAGCCGAACGGACTTGCGAAGGATGGGCCCGAGAGACCAAAGACCCTTTGAAGCATGCTAAGAGTGCAGTGGTCTTCTAACCTCTCCTCGGAACCCCTCGTTGTAAACCTGAACCCCTGCTCGCAGCAGGACCTGGCCGAGTCCCACCTCCACTGCTACTAACGGTGCCAGCTGCACTCGCTGACCTTACACGAGGAATGGCCGATGTAGACGTGGACGCTGATAATTTCCTGTGAACTTCGAGTGCAAAAAGGGATATCGTTGCGTACCGGTCTTTGACAATCCCCTCGTTCCACGGGACGCCCTAGCAGTTGCGGTTGCTCGAGTGCCTCTTACTCCCCTAACGCCACTGCTGACAGCTGTAGAAGTTCGGCCCTTGGCAGGAGCCTTGGCCGCAAGAGCTGCTGCCGCCTCTTGTTTGGCACGCTCTTCTGCCTCCCGCTGGGCTGCCTCTTCTGCCTCTCGGCGCGCACGTTCTTCGGCTTCTCTACGTGCCGCTTCTTCTCTTTCTCGCTCAAGTCGGGCCCGTTCAAGGGCTTCCCCGCGTTCCCTGACAAGCAATTCCTCATCCTAATAGGCGTCGAGTTCAGTAACGCTCTCACAAGTAGTATTGATACCCGACTTTCCCCGGATGCTTGTATAACACCGGGTCTCGTCGAGTATACTCACAGCATCTGCACCCCCCCACCGTTCATCGAAAATTAAGCGCGTGACAGTCTCGGACTTTGCAAGCATATTGGCATACTTGTCCAACAGTGCATCGGTGTGCGATAGTTGTTTCGCCACTTGCTGGCAAAAGTTGGACATGTCAGGCTCTTTGATGTAGATAGCGAGGCCAAGGCTGTGAGGCACACCTCAGTTGCACCCTTTGTTGCTTTGAGGGCATCGTTCAGCACCGCAAAAGACGCATTGAGCTTCTTGAGGATGAACAAATCGCTTTGCAGCTTCTCTTCGCGGGCCTTTTCAGCAACCACGCGTTCCATTATGGTATTGTTTGCACCATCGTGCCCGTCGACACTGGTATCTCCACTCTCTTCATACTCCTCGCCCTCTATGATAGTGCTCTGGTCCGTAGAAAAGCGGAGTGGTGCAGAGGGCGGTGCGAGGAGACTGAAGCGAGGGCCATCGCGACTGTGGGGTTTGTCCGATAACGAGAGTTCTGAGAGAGAGAGATCTGCACCACCAGGACCAGTGTGGATGTGAGACGACGCGTCAAACGGATCGGGAGATGGCAGAGATTGAGAGAGAAGATGCGAGTCCTCCTCAGAGCCAAGCGGGAGAGACGACGATGGGGTCGAAGGTGACCAGGATGGCATTGCTTTGCAAATCGTTCGGATGTCTCAAGTTACGTGGATGCAAAGGAAATCTCCGCGTCCAAATGCCCTGATGATTGGCAACTTCGGGCTCTACCTGACAATGTCTAGTAGTACACTCACGCGCGCATACTAGCACACCAGTGCCAAGGGGTATACCGCGAAGCTCGCTGTAATACAAGTAATATTGCTACATAGTACGAAACCTTGGGCAGCCATTGCGACATATTGGCTACTTATTCTATTCTTTAGCGCTTCCGTTGACCATATCTTTAGGCACTTGTGCCATTCCAGCGGCCTCCAGTAACCCTCTATAACTAACGGTACCACCCCGGAGACCCGAGTTCAACCCGACAGTCCTGCATACACACGCGCCCAAGTTCGAGAGAATGCAGCCGAGCCTGAGACAGATTGCTGTGAGGGGCAGAAGGGGGGAGGCGAGGAACCCAATTTGATCCTGCAATGATATGGCATCATCACCAACCGAAAGCGCAATGCTACATAGATAGGTCTTACCATAGGATGTGTAAGGTCTTCCTCCGTCGCTATGTAGTGATATGCATTCATTTTCCGCAGGTGAAGCCGAACAACCATCCTTTCACAGGAAAGCGACGGGTCAACGGCCTAAAGCGGAAGAGAAACGTGAACCTACCTGCCAGCTTTGCTTGGAAGAGGAATAAACCAGACGTTGAGTTTTTCCTTGACCTCAACGAGGAGAACGTTCAACTCGGCGTCGTACACTGCGCATGATACAGGCGTCAGCTCATAGTCCCATCAGCTTTCAGAGCTTGAACACTCACTGACGCTCGAGACCTGGATCTGTGTCTCCGGACTAGCGAGCCTGTACCATTGAAAGAGACCCAGAATTTCGTTTCGGGAGTTGGCCCTGCACAGTGGATGCGAAAACTTCGCGTCCGGGACAAAGTACCTCGTGACAGTGTCTTCCAACTCGTCCGCATCGCGTGTCGTGCAGAGCGTGCGGATAATGTTGGTTATCTCTTTTTTTGGATCTTGCATTGAGTGAGGGCGGATGACGGGCGGGTAAAGGACAGGGAATGAGGAATTCGTTGGCTGGTCCACGGGGACTTTTATAGCTGGGGGATCAACGGGAATGCTCACTGGCGATGGAGCGGATGACTTCTGCGGCTCCACCGACATTCCTAAGTGACTGCCTGTGATCGATATCCTCGCTAAACATTTCGTCCACCACGGGGATGGTCCAGCTCGCGCTATTTCTTAGGCCAAGCGTGCAAACGCGATGGCTCGAAGCTTGAGTTTCAAACGAGGCACCGTAGTTGGCGATGAGCCATCATAAACAGTGTCTGTTGAGTACACGGCACGAATTGGTATCCTGTCGAGTGATGCACTGATTCGTCTAGCTGTCGATCAAGCGGAGAACTCACCGACACCTGTAATCTCGATCAACTGGTATCCTAGACAGCATGTTCTAGGTAAGAATTGGAGGGAGGTTTGCCGAACACCGAAGCCCGAGGCTGGGTAAAATATGGTCTGAGTCTCGCCGCCGAAAATGCCATTGCGTGTGAAAAGCCGAGGGAGCTGCTCAATGGCAACGGTCAGATGGTCCCCCACCGAGGAAACAGACGGCGGTGGAGCGCGCTGGGGTTCAAAAAACCCGACTAGTTGTGGCATGTGGAATTTTGTTTGGAGGGGACCCGTTGAGCGGAGTTGTGCACGCCGCGGACAACCGAGCGACCGTCAAGCTGCACCTCTTGCTCGCCTTTCTTTGTTCAAAAGACAGCACAATTGCGGGGAATTAATCGCACGGCTCTTGCGCCCAAAGTCACCACCGTTCGACGGTTCCTCTTTGGTTCAGGGAACGCTCACCGTCTTGACGAGCTCCAGAGTTATCCGACCTTCCGCACTGTGCCAGTCGGTCCTTGTGCACGGCAAAATATCCACAGCACCAACAGATCGAAGGCGGGTCATCTTGAAGATTTTGTCAGGGCAACCGTACGGTGAAAAATTCCATGCTCTTGATCGCAGCAAGTCATACACACGTCTTGTTCGTTTCGACACTTACTGGTGCCACGCTCGCGGTCCGTCGAGGCTTCTCAAGCGTTTTGTTCACCATCCGTGTGTGGAGGTGGAGGTCATGGTACAATACCATGGAGCTCCAGGGGTTTAGCCATGTCAAACTGTTGGGTGAGTGTCTTGGTTCACTCCAATACATTCATACGACGGGGACATCTGGTTGGCTCGTTGGTGGAGTCGCCGTCAGCCGCACGTCCCACTGGGATGTCGGATCTCGCCAATTGCTTGAGGTGGCCAAGGTGGGTGATGCAGTTTTGCAGTCATGCTACCTCACACAAACGACTTGCTGTTTTTTTGAAGAGCTTGATGAGCACACGTTGAGTTGCACAATTTGGATTATCGTGGTCTTGAACAACTTGCCTGTGTGCCTCCTCCGTGACGTGACATGTCCCCTATCTGTGACATGTCACGTCTCAACTTCCCACCTGTGGTATGTCCCGCTCCCTGGGCCTGGTTCAGAGTTATGCATATTTGAATCTTTGCAAGTGTCTGAGGCGTACCATTTCGGTCGCAGGCATGTTTAATGATCGAGACCCTTTGTGGGCATTCCTGACTGCAGCAGATGCACACAATGTCCCTCTTCTCTAGCCGGCGGTGTTCCAATTTCGAGTGGTCTAGCCAGGCTTCAGGATCTTCGTCATTTGGGGTACTGGAGGTCAAAAATCACCTTAATTCGTCAGAAAATCGCCAACAAGCAGCGTTGGTGTGGCGCGCGGCTGCTCGTTACTGTTCCGCGGAAGCAAAATGACGCGGCACAAATGAAGCATTGACAGTGGCCGTCACAAACCGAGTTCCGCAAGCTCATGCGCGTTTGGTGCGGTCTTGCCGTCACAGCACCCTGGCGGGACACGGAATCTAGAGTTCGACTGCAAACGGGCCCTTTATTTATTTTCCTCCCTTGCCCTCGTTTTTTTGGCTTGGCTTGTCTGCCTCCGTGTCTTGAAGCTGAACGCGCCTCTAGCCCTCGTTCCTGCTACCTTCTTAACCTTCCAATGGACACTGGGCGGCTTCCAGCTTACCGTTCATCGTACCTTTTAAGATTCCATCCTTACCCGAGGACGAAGCCGTCAGTTCGTGAGAGGATTATGGTGGGATAACTTTGCTTCGCTTTCTCTTGCTGGAAAGTACTTATCGTATATCTCTGTCGAACAGGCCGCGGCTCAGGAAGATGAGCACTATGGACCACTTCAAGTGAACTCCCCGCGTGTTGTGAGCTTTTAGTTTGGAATGTCTGTAGTTTCTGAACGGACGATGAACCTAGGAAAGCGACACCTCGTTTACTCTAAGTCACGCTATTTACGGAACTGATTATAATGAAATCCAGCTGCGTCAGCGACGTTTGAGCATGTCTTCTCTCGTGGTCGTGAGAGACTATACTCTGCTTTCACAATCACGCACTAAACACTCCACTGATAATAGGACCTTGCGATTTTATTCAAGCAAAAGATGTCTTTACAAGATGACTAGTTACGTCCGCTCAGTCAGACCCAAAATTTGTCTGAACAGAAAGTATCTGTAGTTATGTTGGATATGAGGCACCGGGATACATTCACCTACACCTTTCGATGTAATTAAGCTTACTCACTGGAAAACTATTGATATCCGTAATAGAAAAATGGAAGCTAGTTTATCTCAGAGCCAAAATTCGATGGTTGTCTTTGCCAGCCCGTACAATAGCCACCCTGCCGCCGATGAGGGCCTCTCGGGTTAAAAGGAAGCGAGGATCGTGTTGTGCTTTGTTGTTGAGGTATAATCCACCTGCTTGAGCCAGCTGACGTGCTGCCGCTATAGGGTGGTTAGTTAAACGTTGAAGTTACAGTTGCAAGATTTACATTTTGATGAAGCGAGTTGGTGTTTTGCGACAAGATTCGGTAACGAGGTATCGAACATCTCTTCCTCGGTGCAAAACACAAGTCGGGGATCACCAGTCAGTGATTTAATGATCTGCTCGGCGTTTAACGTAGTATAATTCGTGCCAAAGAGGACTTGGGTTGCTATTCTGGCTGCGTCCAGTCCATCCTCTGACAGTAAACGTATCATCAGTCACAGCAGCGAAGATTGGTGGGACCGTGACTGACTGCCATGAACCATTAATGTGACTTCCTCTGCTAGTAGTTTTTGTGCGATACGATGTTCTGGAGCTACCTAGCAAGGATTAGGATCATATTGGCGGAAAGAACCGAGAGTGTGTAATACCTGGTGATCGTGCACAACGGTGGATATCTCCTCTACAGGTAACAACGTAAACAGTTTGAGATAATTCTCGACGACCGAGTCACTGGTTCGCATGAAGAACTGCAGTCACTGAATTAACATCGGGTATCACATAAAAGGCTGGACAGACCTGGTAGAAATCAAAGTAACTGGTCAAATTGTGTTCCAACCAGATAGCGTTCCCCGCGCTCTTGCCGAACTTCTCCCCCCGCGATGTGGTTAAGAGCGGAGTTGTCAATGCAAAGCCTTTCTCCTTCGCGGTGTCTTTGCTGAAGAGTGGACTATATTCAACTTTGTTTATAAGTTCTACGCCAGACAAGATGTTTCCCCATTGGTCGGATCCACCGATTTGAATGGTACATCCACGGGTTCTGTACAGCTCGTAAAAGTCGTAACCTTGCAGGAGCTGATAGGTGAACTCGGTGAAGGAGATACCTTGTTGAGTACTCATTCGCGTCTTCACACTGCCAATGCCAAGTCAGAAGGATAGCGATGACGAGTTAAACCATACCTATCTCTCGTAAGCATATTATTCACTCGGAAATGTATGCCAGTCGTACGTAGAAAATCAAGCAAGTTGACGTTCTTGAGCCATGTGAGGTTGTTGAGAACTTGCACTGCAGGTAGAGTGGACGAGTGAGACGACAATCTGTCCCTTGCGTACGTAGCCGCACTACTGAAGAATTTCTGGGTAGCTTGGGTGAGCTTCAGTGTATTCAGCTCGATCTGTGTTTTCTCAGCCAGCTGGCGTTCAGTCATGCGTCCCGAAGGATCTCCAACCAAGCCTGTCGCGCCACCTATCTGTGGCCAATAAGTCACGGAAGGATGAATAGTCGCACTGTCGTTTGACTACGTACAAGCACAATCACGTTGTTACCGCACAATTGAAAATGCAGCAGACAAAGCAAGGGAAGAAGGTGCCCTGCGTGGAGTGATTTTGCAGTGGGATCTATGCCAAGGTAGACGGTGCGAGGCTGCTCGAGGTGCTTCTTGAGATCATCTGGGCTGATACGAGATACGTTTTTCAGTGAGTGACCTTGTAAACACGAGTTTGCTCACCGCGTTACATTAGCTAAAAACTGCCGGGAACTGAGCTCTTGAACGAGATCTCTGCTGTTGTGGAGATGTCTTTGGGATAAATACGCATTTTTAATGCCGTTAGGGAACGAACGAGTGCATCGACGAGCAAGACAGAACATCTGACACGACGCCGTTCTACTCACAAAAAAAGTGCGGGCCGGACCCCATACTGGCTTTCACCACTTCTCGGATGTAGCACTATAACACTACATACTTGTTTTTCTACAAAAATGCAAAGCTCGATGATACAGAGTCTAGTTGTGTTGTCATTGTAAAAATGAGGATATTTTGTAGACCGACATCTTCACTCAGGCAACGGGGGACACTGCTCCCTCGACATCCTTTTTTTTCTTTTTCTGGCACTACTTTTCTATTAATCTATTGTTTCATCACATTACTGGGCCAACGATAGTAGTTCGAACCCCCGGGATGCAGTTCGAAGTCATTGCACAATGTCATACGACGCATGCTCGTGTCTGTCGCATGAAGCTCGCTCGTGAGTAACCCTGGCCTCTTGGAATTCGACGCCAGACAAATCCATGCTTCAAGATGGCGTCACGATGCTGCCGACCTTCATGCCAATCGCCACCCAAGTTGCGATCAAAGGGCTGACACCACAACAAGTCGAATCGCTTGGGATCACTCTCATCCTGAACAATGCGTACCACTTGAATCTGAGACCGGGGACCAAAGTGCTTGATGAGGTGGGAGGAGCACACGTATTCCAAGGATGGCATCGCAATATATTGACAGTAGGTGCTTCTCTTCTCTCTGTCGCGTTTCATGAACAAATATATCCCCTCTTTCCCGATCTAGGATAGCGGTGGTTTCCAACTTGTCTCTCTCGACAAGTTTACAACAATCACAGAGCAAGGAGCACTGTTTTCTAGCCCTTTCACTGGCGAGCCCACCATGCTAACTGTGAATCGCCCACTACATGCGTGCTATGCGTGACTGATGCATTCCTAGCCAGAAGAAAGCATTTCAATACAGCACTCCATTGGTGCAGATATTATTATGCAGCTGGATGACGTCGGTGGGTTCGCGGGGTGTAACGCATAGCCTTTAAATTTCCTGATGAAGCCTAGTCAGTAGCCTTACCGTTGGGCCCCGGGTAGGCGAAGCTATGGAACGATCCATCCGATGGCTTGACCGATGCATCGAGCAACACGAACGATCGGGACGGAAGGACAGGCAAAACCTATTTGCGATAGTTCAAGGCGGGCTAGACCCTACTCTCCGTGACAAGTGCCTGGATGCCATAGTTGAGAGGAAGGATCACGTAGCTGGGTTTGCCATAGGTGGCCTAAGTGGAGGTGAAGAGAAAGGTACGTTCTGCAGTCATTCGGGAAATAACTTCCGCCTGGACTGTGCTCAGATGTGTTCTGGAGGATGTAAGCATCACCCACACGACTGCCTTTGCAATCTTCTTACCATCCGCAGTATCAAACAATGTACGCACAGACTGCCAGTCGATCGTAAGCCTCCTTCACGTCCTGCACGACATAAGGTTTCATGTTGCCTATTAGGACCACGGTATGCAATGGGCATTGGCTTTGCGGAGGGTCAATATCACGCCACTTTTCGGATTCAGTCTTGACTAATTGTCTGTCCACCGCTACAGATCTTCTTGTCTGTGTAGCGCTAGGCGTAGACATGGTATATTCTGTCAACGTAGCCATCCTGGGAGTGGGGGAGCACTAATGACCTCGCTCAGGCGGATTGCGTATTCCCTACTCGGACTGCTAGATTTGGGGTTGCCTTGACTTTCAAGGGTCCACTGAACCTTCGTGCGTGCATGGGACCCTATCAGACAAAGTATTGACCCTTGACCAGGGCTGAAAAAGCATGCAAAGAGCATGGATCGAATCGATGACAACTGTCCCTGTCCGACATGTACGGCTGGGACGCCTCGTGCGATGCTGCATCACATTGTCACGATCGAGACCGCAGGAGCGCACGGTATCTTGGCTTCGCCTCTAATTACCGCTTCATTCTGACGTCCTACTCACAGCACTGACGCAACACAACTTGGTGTTCCAGGCACAGTTGATGGGCGGGGCCCGAGATGCGATCATGGAAGGAAGATTTCCTGAGTACCTTCGGACGTTCTTCAAGAATTATTTTGGTGACCAGGGATACCCGGAGTGGTGTATCAATGCCCTAAGAAGTGTTGGTGTCGACTTACTCCAAGGTGAACACGTACCCGCGATACCTGGACCAGGCGTGAAGTGGGAGTATTCGGACATTACATTGGTGAACAAGGAGATGGTAAATGGTAATATTGGCAAGTAGATACATGACGTGCACTATCTTTTGCTTTTTCGGCTCGGTCGGGCATTCTTCGCCCGTCTCTCCTCCGCAAATTTACGAGTTTTGTGGATCTGATCGACTGTCTTGATTTCACTCTTGACACGGTGGAGGGACTTTGCTCCGAATCGTTTACCGCTGTTCTTCTTCGACACTTTCCCAGTGTTTTTGACCGGCCGCGCTTGCGGACCCTCGCTCTCTCCACCGGCTGCGCTCTGTTCCTTCTTCCTGAACTGCCTCAATTTTCGTTCATAGTCTTTGGAGAGTTTGTCAAGCGGCTTCGCCTCAACGACCTTGTTGTGTCTCCATCGCCTTCCGCCACTTGCACGAATAGAAGCGGGTCGCTCGGCTTCCTGCTCTCCAACCCTTGGAATGGTTACTTTCGCTTTCTTCTTCCATTCATCAAACCGGCCACTCCGGTAGGTCGCAGGTAGCCGTGTTCCGTTCTCCGTCCGCACGAGTTTCATGTTATCTGCGCCACTGCCGTCTCCTTTAATGAATTTCTTCTTCTTTTTGTCCCACGTCATTCGGGTGTGTCGCTGTCTCTCGGCCACCGTGACATCCCCAGTGATATCAAATGTAACCGCATGGGCTTGTGCGGCGAACGAAGAAGCCCCGTCAGTAAGCGAGTATCTGGTGAATTTTCAGCTCAGCAAGGCCATATGCGTGGGGTGCAAAGAGACATACCCCTTTTCGGTGTTGGCGTCTTTGTGATAGTGGGACATGTAGAACTCCTCGTCGCGAAAGTTATCTTTCCCTTTCTTTTCGTTCAAAGTTTCGAACACAGCCTGCAGAATTTGTGAGCCCGAGCCATTGGTCACATAATGGGCCATACGCACCGCAACGTCCTCTTCATCGGCCATCTCCATATCGACGCCGCCCTGCGGCAATGTATCTCCGCTCCCCGCTCCACCGGCTTGAGGAGCTCCGGATGAAGATCCCGGCGTCACAGTTCTCTCTACCGCTTTTGCCAGCGCTTTCCTACGTTCCTTCATCAACGCGGCATTCACAGTTCCCGCTTTACCTCGCGTCCCAAGTTCGAAGACGGTTTCTGCAGGTTTGAACGCACTCACAGCCCGAACCATTGCAAGCCTTTTATCTTCTCTCTCTCTTTCCTCGTCAACTGACGTGATGACCTCACCCTCTTCCGTCCTTGCTTGCCGCATGAGTGACAATACTGGATGTACCCCTTGAGCATCCCCAGCCCACCCGTCCCCCAACTTTGCCATTTCCTTGGCTCGTTTATAGCTGGCAGCGCTCGCTTTCCCTCGGCTTCGTTCATACATCAATTGACCACGATCCATGACGCCACGAAGGCTGGGTAAATTGTGGTGCGTTGCATGCAGCGTGCGGATGTATTCGACCTCGGCATCAACAATGTCCCGCGGAAAGGGTCCGAGGATGAGTGATTGTGTGTATGGCTCCTCGGAGGTTCGGACGGATGGTGGGTGAGCGGCGACGCCAAGTAACGGTCGCGCGAAGAAGAGTTGTAGATCACATAGATACGCGGCTTCACTGTGCGTAACAAAGCTCCACGCCCACCCCTTTCTTCCTGCACGAGCTGTTCTTCCCACACGATGAACAAATATTCTCGCGCCGACAGGGAAGTCATAGTTAATGACGTGCTCGAGGATCGGAATATCGAGCCCACGCGCGGCG
This sequence comes from Rubroboletus pulcherrimus, assembly GCA_038091165.1. Lineage (NCBI taxonomy): Eukaryota > Fungi > Basidiomycota > Agaricomycetes > Boletales > Boletaceae > Rubroboletus > Rubroboletus pulcherrimus. The sequence continues at coordinate 13,551 of JBBPNY010000108.1, forward strand.
ACGTCTGTCACGACCAGAATTTGTGTCTTTCCGGCTAAAAACTGGGACATTTGAAAAGTCCGCGTGGATTGCACAAGAGACCCGTAGAGAGCAGAGACGGCGTAACCTGCGACGGTGAGAAGCGCCGAGAGGTACTCGACGTGGTGCTTCGTAGCGGCGAACACGAGAGTCTGGTGGGGCGCCGTGTGGGTAGGGTATTTTACCTTTGCTTTGCCTTTACTCTTCGAGTCCTTGCCAAGGTCATTGCCTTTGGATCGTTCGTTACTGGTAAATGGAACTTTGATAACGTCCCTCAGGAGTGAGAGCAAGCAAGCATCTTTTTCGGATTGCTTCATAGAAAAGAAGGCCATCCGGAGGTCAGTACTTATTTTGGATTCTGCATCAAGTCGGACAAGTTTTGGATCCCGCAAGCCAGCTTTCGCAAACTCGACGAGGGATTTCGGGAGGGTGGCGGAGAATAAGAGAGTTTGACGTGACGAAGGAAGGCGGGCGAGAATCTCGGACAAGGCGGCAGAAAACCCGAGTTCAAAAAGACGGTCGGCCTCATCAAATACGACATATTGAACTGAAGCAAGCGAGAGGGACATCTCGACGAGAAGGTGGAGAAGACGACCGGGAGTTGCAATGATTCTTTATCCGGGTACATGTTAGGTGTAGAATATGGGATTCAGAAAGGATCAACTGACACATCCGGGTTTCCGCTGATCATCTCGAATTGTTCGTCCATGCTCTCACCACCAACGATCAGACCCCACCGGAGGCTCTGCCCCGATCCCATTTTAGAGTTATCGTCGTCGTCGTCGTGGCCATCGCCGGCATGGGGCACCGCCTCACTTTTCCAGCCTCTTACGAGGCTTTTGCCAACTTTGACGACCTGGAGGGCGAGTTCCCTGGCTGGTACGAGGATGATTGCACGTGCGCCGAAGGTATGGGCATGACGACCACCGAGACGTTGTACCAAGGGGATCATGTATGCGAGGGTCTTTCCTGAACCCGTGCGAGCCATGCCCACAAGGTCGCGTGGGGGAGTAACAAGAAGGGAAGGGATAGTTGCGCGCTGGATCGGGGTTGGAGTACGATATCCTTGAAGGGTCAGTGCACGAAGCAGGAGGGGATGGAGACCTGGCAGGTGTGAGAGAGGATGTATGAAGTTGGGGTGTAGTACCGACCCATGTTTTGAAAACTGCCCCCGCCGACATCGCCCTTTCCGTTTCCTTTGCTCTTTATTTTCTTGAGCAAATGTGTTCCACCCTTGACGTTCCTCTTGACGATGGCGTCGTGAATGAATTCATCGAGTTCCTCGTCTGACTCCTCGTCAAGGGGGAGCTGTCCGGTTCGGTTACCGGTCAACGCAGAGGCTATGTCGATGTCTTCGTCATCGTCCGGGACTATCGAAAAGGTGTGGCCATTGTCGCCGTCGAAGGATCTTTTCCGTTTGAGAGACGCCATTGGCGATGCTCCGGAGATGGCAGCGGCCGTAGGATACCGGTGGGGTGGATTTTACGTGGACTTGGGAGCCCGATCTGTCACTTGGCTGCGGCCGGGTGCAGTGACTAGTATGCAGTGACCGCACGGTTTGGCTGTGCGGCGTCCCCCCTCTATAAAACTCTGGTCATCTCCCATTCCCCTTCCTCATTCCCCCCTGCCTCGTCACGACCATCATGATGTTCTTCTTCCTTCTCGCCTCCATATTCTCTCTCCTGTCTCTCGTCCCTGCACTCCCTCTCGTGATGCGCGATGTGTGGGCACCCCCAATCATCTCTCCGAACTCCAGCACTGTCTGGGTCGCCGGTGGCACTTATACCGTCACCTGGAATATCTCTTCCCAGCCCTCTCAGGTCACGAATCCCCAGGGCATGGTCTATCTGCGCCATGACGGTGCAACTCAATCATCTCCCCTTGTACAAGGCTTCCCCTTGAGTGCCGGAGAGGTCAATGTGACCATTCCGGCAGATACCCAGTCCTACAGTGACTGGATTGTTGTTCGTAAGTCGATTTTATAACTGGGTTCAATCCGAGGCAACAAATAACCTTGTGCATTTTGTTTAGTCATGGGTGACTCTGGCAACTGGAGCCCGCCCTTCACTATCCTTGCACCTGCATCGACATCATGACCGCCATGAATATACGCAGCAATTGATGAAAATTGATGACCTCATAACGTACAAGAGACCGCTACGCATACTCTACTCTGGACACTTCAGATACTGGACATTCACTCTTCTTCCTTGGACTCTGCTACATATGTGCATTCGGACTCTTCACATGTGTATTTGTACTGTATTTCGCTATCCGTCATTTCACATGCTCTGTAGTCGATGTAGTTTGAACAGCAGTGAAACGAACTTGTTCGTTCTCAGGCCGGACATGTTGCACTGATTGGCTTTCTGGTCCGACTCAGCCACGAGGTTAATTCAACACCACATCCTGTGCGTCCTGCCTTTTACTCCCTCGCGGACAATTGAGATGACCGTCCCTAACGTGAATGAACTCATCGAGTTCCTCGTCAAGCGGGAGCTATGCATAATAATGCGGCTCAGTTACCCGTCAACGCAGGGTTCTTCGTCATCACAAAGACATGTTTGCTACCGTTAAGTAATCTTTTCCGTCTGAGACGCCATTGGCGATACTCTGGAGATTGCGGCAGGTATAGGCCCCGTCGAGTGGACTTTACGCGGACACGGTCAGACCGAGCCCGCTCGGTCACACCTGCATGCGGGCCGACTTCACCGTTGGGCTGTCCTCCCCCTCCTTAAAGCTCTCATCCTCTCCCATTCCCCTTCCTCATTCCCCCTGCCTCGTCACGACCATCACGATGTTCTTCTTCCTTCTCGCCTCCGTATGCTCTCTCTTTTCTCTCGTCTTTGCTCTCCCCATCGCGTCGCCAGTGATGCGCGATGTGTGGGCACCCCCAATCATCTCTCCGAACTCCAGCACTGTCTGGGTCGCCGGTGGCACTTACACTGTCACCTGGAATACCTCTTCCCAGCCCTCTCAAGTCACGAATCCCCAGGGCATGGTCTATCTGCACCATAGCGGTGCAACTCAATCATCTCCCCTTGTACAAGGCTTCCCCTTGAGTGCCGGAGAGGTCAATGTGACCATTCCGGCAGATACCCAGCCCTACAATGACTGGATTGTTGTTCGTAAGTCGATTTTATAACTGGGTTCAATCCGAGGCAACAAATAACCTTGCGCATTCTGTTTAGTCATGGGTGACTCTGGCGACTGGAGCCAGCCCTTTCCTATTCTTGCACCATCATGACCGCCATGAATGTAGGCAGCAATTAAAGAGATGATGAACTCATCATGTACAAGAGATCGCTACACGTTCCTAGTCCCCCCTCACGAAATTTGTGGACACTTCATTTACTGGACAATCTCTTGTTTTCGTTGGGCTATTCTGTGTCTTCACGTGTGTATTTGTACACTTCTTGGCTATCCATCATTTCGCACGTCGGTACTCGTTAACTCGTAATTTGAATAACGGTGAAGCGAGGCTATATCGCGCCTCTTTGTCACTGCTCACTGCCTCGTTCACACAACGCCCGTAAGGCTAATTTAACAGCACTTCCTGTGCGTCGCCTCTTTCGCTCCTCCATGTTCAAATACCTCATCTTAGGTGCTATCGCTGCTTATGCAGCATACCAGAGCTTCTTCGGGGACAATCGAGATGACCGTCCGCCAAGTCGCCCTCAATCGCGTGGATCCACCCAACCACCGGTTCGCCGACGCGATGAGCGGCAACACCGGCAGACCATCGACACTTCCCAGAGAGATTACACGCCAACGCCATTAGAAGCCCCCGCATCCCTCCGGGACAAGGCCAGACGAGAAGGCGACCTAAAGACCAAATACTTCCAACAGAGCAAAGACGCCTATCAACGCCGTGACCATGTCGGTGCTAAGGCGCTCTCAGAGGAGGGCAAACGCCACCAACTCAAGATGGAAAGGCTTGACGCTAAAGCGAGCGCCATCATATTTGAAGGTAATCTCGTATCCATCATTTTTTCATGGGCAAAAAAACCGACTAAAAGTGGCTCTTTCAGAGAACAACCGGGTAAGGTGCCAAAAGCACATGGACCGCACCTTTGGCTGTACGGGAGTTTTTTTCAAGGACAAAGCTGCAGGCGACGTTGACCTTCATGGTCTCTACGTGAAAGAAGCCATTGCTTATTCTAAAGAAGCGATCAGGGAAGCTCGTCGAAGAGGTGATTCTGAGATCCGTTTAATCGTCGGTATGTGTATTTCCTCTGCCCGATTCGAGGCTTCAAGCTCAAGCTCAAGCTTGGTATCATGGTACGTCTTTGGCAGGTCAAGGCACTCATTCCGATGGAGGCGTTTCTCGGCTCAGACCTGCAATACAAAAGGCCATGCAGATGTGAGTATTCCTGACAGACACTCAACAACCGTTAATCCAATCTTCCAGGCGTGGAGTCGACGTCGAAGTACATCCAAAGAACCCAGGCGTGCTGATAGTTCAATTGGGCAGTAGGTGGTGATATAGGGGATCTGTCATATTTCCAAGACTCGTGTGATGTACTCAGAAATCTATTTTGACGCACTGGACACATTCCCTGCCCTCGATTTGAGTCACAAGACTTGATGCATTAATGAAGCTCCGTGGTTTAGTGGGTAAAATCGCGGGTGCAAACCAGTGATCCAAATCAAGTGCAAGTGCTAGACTCTCACAGGAGGTTGGCCATGTTTGTGGAGGGGCAGTGTTGGATCAGACCCGCATACAACTGTTTGTCAGTAACCAAGCACAACGGAGGAATCTCACTAACGATGTAGCATGTGAACCAAGGGACCAGCCAGTACCGTAGCAGACGAGACAGCATTGTCCAATTGAATAGATACAGGATGGTGTAACGTCTAAGAAGCTAGTCAACACGGATTGAGCTATACAGTCTACGCACAACCCAATAAGATGCGAGGAACCCGATCGTTCCTGAGGACAATGAGCTACGGAGATGATCATGGATTACGAAAAGACGCACCTGTGACAAGAAAGTCGAATAGACAAATGAGAAACAAGTATCCCAGATATAGCGCAACGCTGGAAAAAGAATCGAGCGAGAGACGCGAGGCCCAATAAAACAGACCATAGAAGAGAATCCAGAATGCGCTGCCTCCTCCGGTCATGAACGCGCGCCAATGCCAACTGTGGGACAGCCATCAATAACGACGTTGGTTCTCGGAAGCTGGGAGCAAGACACACCGGTATTCTTCCGCGCACAAAATGAAGTACGTGAAGAGAATTGTGACCGTTCCGGCCGTCAGCGCCACTACCCCTGCTGTGAGCGCCAAGAAACCAAATGCATAGTATGCGCGTGAAGCAAAGAGACTTGACAGGATAAAGTACAGCTCGACATATGCAGCGCCTGGAAGAGGGTCAAAAGATCAACATTCGATCGCAAACGAAATACAGGAAATAAGCAATCCCACCGAATGGCAGAATACCAGCAAGCAATGTGGATGCCTATTATGATGTTTACAAGTGGTCAGACATTACATGTCATACGACATACCCAGGGATGGAGATAGCGAGGCGTAGGGGGTATCTGCCTAGGAATTTGATTCACCCTCACAGGATGTGGAACACCCTGCATCCATCTTGTAAGCCAACCAAACAAATGCAGGCAGATGGGTACGCACTCCTTGTCGCGATCCGATGTAGGAGCCGATAGCCGAAAGAGGTGCAGAGATTCCAAACCATAGCAAGACGATGAGGAGCATCGTTGCTGCATCGAGCACTCGTGACAATCACAAGATCAGGTGCAAAAAATCACGCACTGAAGGGGACGGCTCCTGAGGATCCAGCAATAAGAAGGAAAAAATTGATCAGGAAAATGACGATGAAAACCAGCCTGCATCCTGATTTCAGCTTATGGTGGGGAAGAGGGCACACGACCTACGTAGGCAAGACCGTGGCAGTCACAAACGCATTCTTTCTGCGGTTCACACCCCCGAGAGAGGCATACACTCGGCTGGAATAGTAACCGCCAATTCTGATGAAGAAAGTGTCGCCGCTTTAGGATAGATAGGACGGAGCAGACAAACGAGTTACTTGCCCGCCAAAGAAGGACCAACACACCATCATTACAGTTGCGAGCGAACCACGATTAGATGGGGAGAGGAAGCCTAGCAACGCAAAAACTGTCCAAAGAGAAGAATGTAAACATCCCGAAATGTTGGCGAGTTAAAGGGAGTACCAAGGGTAACCGAACACATTGCACAGAGTTGTGCGCCGTTGCCGACCATGACGGCCAGGAGCATTGGCAAACGTGGCGTGCGGAATACCTCTCCGTGCACGAGTTTCCACCCCCAATCCTCTTGAACATCCTCCTGAAATAGGATGGATGTTTGAATGAGTGTGAGCAATAGTTTAGTTAACACGAAGCTTACACTGAGATCGATGGCGTTGTAACGGGAAATCTACGGATAGGATGTGTCAAGTTATTCTCCCTTTCAGCAGATAAGTGCTCACATCTCTCGAGACCGTGCGCACAAGAATAACGGCTACCATAACACAGAGGAAAACAACAATCACGATCGAGTTAACAATGCTGAACCAGTGTACTCTTGGGTCGAAAATGTGGAGGTAATTGTCCCAACGGGTAGCCTTGGAGACGTTAAACTAACTTCAAGCTTGAGAAGCGGCTGTTCACGTACCCATGGGGTATCTGATTCCTGACAGAGATGTTAAAGTCTACAAATTAGAACATTGATATGGAGCTTACATCCCAAGTGACTCGGTAAGTGTAACGGACGGTTGTTGTTTGCGTCTCGGAAAGCAAAAGAGGCTGGACCTGAGCGTCACAATCAAGTCCGTCCGCGTCCTCCTGTGGACCACCACGGCTTGGGGATGAACGAATTCAGAGAAAGAAGAGAACAGGTCACGCAGTTGCTCACCTTGATGGCCACACCAATACGCCAACCACTCGATATACGCCTGGATCTCGTTCATGGTACCTGTATACCACTACATAAGATTGACGTTGTGAGCAAGGCACCTAGTGCAAACCTTAAGACAATATCGTAGTGATTATTCAAGTATGGAGTTTCGGTGTCGTCATCGCCGAGATTGAAACCCATGTCATAGAAGATGTCGCCCGTCTTCAGGTCCTTTTTCATCTCTGCTGCTGGCAAGCCGTCTACAAGCCAGTTGAGGGCATAGTCCTCCCGTATGCGGTCATTTATGAAATTTGTGTCCTGCGGTGGCACATGTTGGGTGCAGAGGGTGCGGCATGTTCCATTGCCCTCTAGCATTTTGATCTGGCGCAGGAGTAGTACTCAAGCTAAGGGACTCCTGCTAAAGTATGGTGATACGCACGTCATATGGTGAATTGAATATTCGGTCCCCGAAAAGAATGGAGCCCAAAGACTCCGGCTGACTCTTTGGACCACCTTCAGGTTGGCAAAAATGAAAAGCAGGATTGTAGTAGTCATCTTGTTGTTGTGCACATCAGCAAGAAACAGACTGGTATAGGCTAGATTGAAGATGCACCCACAATTGATCAGAGATTTCTGGCCGAGTAGGGTTCGAGTCAATGTAACATCATCTAGACTATCAAGATAGCGTACTAGCTTTGATTCATCCTTCCCCGTCAACATTGGAGTGAGGGCGTTGACAAAGAGGTCTACTTGCTCCCCTTGCTCGAAATTGCGGGGTGCAGCACCAGGCAAATAGAATGCCCTGACGCTAAGCACAGGGAGCAACAGTATACTGCCCAACAGGAAGCTATGACATCCCTTCATATTGTAGAGAAGGCGAGCCGGCGCGAAGGGCTATTGTTGTGGAAGTGGTGTAACGTGTTCCACGTTCTGGGCTTCTGCCAGCCGATCTGTGGACACGTGACTAAATAATTGAACCGTTTGCCCACAACAAAGCGTAGTGTTGGCGCGAAAGATGAGCGATCGAGTACTAAGCAACGTGTAAAATGAATTTTATGTACTACTTCGATGAGCCAAGCATGTTCACTGGTACTAAAAACAACGCTACCATGCCGCTCTTCCTTCCCTTCAAGCATTCAAAAATGCATGAATCTTGTCTGAAATGAACTCGACGTCGACGGGATTCGCTCCTCCTCCCGCGACATGGCCCCAAACAGTGGGTATGATGTGCAATGTGGCATCTCTGAGATGTGAAACTTCGGTTTGGCTGTCTTCCGGCTAAAGGAATATTAGCGCGACTACAAGCCCAGCTGGCGTGCCAACGAACCGGGAAGTAAAGGTCAGTCTTCGAAGGCATGATTAGCCCCTTAGCTTTGATACTCTTCAGCGCTTTCTCATAGTCGCCGCCATCGCGAACGATGGAGATGTCTCCTCTCTGCCAGGTAGTGAGTAGGGCGACCATGTCGTTGGCATCCCAGTATTGTAAGTATCTCCCTTCCCACCTCTCTCGGACGAACGAGTTCAGGTCAGGATATCTAGTAGAGGTTGGGCGATCCGGTAGTCAACAGACATGGTGGACACTTACTCTCCACCCATAAGATACTGATGCTCCCTGAACCACTAATACACTGTAAGGATGTCTGTTATCAATTTCATGTGTACTAACCGTTTGCCCGTACGCCCATGCACAGTAAACTCTCCCGAATGCCCGAATGCCATGCTGTGGCGTGGATGTGTAGTGTCCATCGGCGAAATCTTTGGATGCTAGCATTGCAGCCTTCGGGCCTTCGAGGAAGCTTTGCGACAATCAGCAGCAAGCTAACTGATCAAAAGGAGAAGTAAGAGACCATTGGTTATGAGGGCTTGTTCGTGCCGAGGTGCAAATCGCCACAAATCTCTCTACGAAGTCGGGGAACACCACGGGCCAGTGATACGCTTGTTGGCCACCCATCGAAAAACCTACAACACAAAATACCTTCGACACTCCTAGGTGTTTGGTGAGAACTCCATGCTAGGCGCGACTACGAGGTGAAATGAGCAAAGTAACAAGTATGGACACGGAAGAATTCACATGTTGTCTTCGTAAGAGACAAATGGGAAATATGGTCCGTTGTATGGTGCCGGCTACGAAGGAAATGCGTCATGATCCTCCTGTGGAGTCCCGTGCTACCGGAACGATGTGGCCCACATACGGTGTTAGAGGGAGACGACGACTGGAGACTCGCAGTTAGAGAATAAGCTTGAAATAGTAAGTGCTGGTCATTCTACCCACCTCTCCATTGCAGAACAGCGCAAAGGTAACAACGTAGTATTTCTTGGTGTCAAGAACCTAGAGAGACGAACGGTTGTAAACACCACGCTACTAGCATTCGGAACTTGCAGAAAGGCTAGATCACCTTCCCTTCACCAACGAGGTAGTCCTGACCTGCAAAAACGTTAATAAAGCTGCTGGGGTTTTAAAGCATTCTCTCGACTTACTTCCAAGAGCCAGTTGGGCGCCATAGCATGTTGGGAATACTATACAAGGGTTCTTGGGATCTCCATATGTCTGATATGCTGTGACTGCATCTGGGAGTATACCACCAGCCACACTGAACCTGCCGTGATGGTAGTATTTGATCTCTGCGCTGAGGGATTGCATGTTATGCTGCTTGGATGCAACTGAGAAAGTAGTAAGTCTGGGGTTGTCCACCTGGTCAATTCGATCCATTTTTATATCTGCCTGTTCGCAAGGCATATGGTCAGTGACTGCAGAGTCGGTCCGAGGAAATGATCACGAGCAGGCTGACTCGGATGCCATAAATTTAGAAGAATATAAGTAGTGGGATACTAGGATTCAGACTCGCCATTGTGGTGTCTCCCAGCGGGAACACATGCAACCACTCGAGGTCTAAGGCAGACTAAACGAGCGGAATAACACGACATCCACATTCCGAGGGCAAAATGCGCATACTAGATCCTGTTTGGTTAATGTTAACACCAAACTCGCACGTATGTGGGAAGACCATTTGTTGCGCACTGGACAGAACCCTATCGTGGGAGTCAGGGCCTACATACAGCGCGAAAATTTTCCTTCGCCCGTTCAATTGGCTCGAGCCCTGCATGTCATGTATTATGGTAACAGATGAGAATGGTCGAGTCTCTAGAACGAAATTTATCTGTTCTGGAGTTAATCCAGGAACTCCCCTTCCACGCGGATGAAAGATAGGAGCTCAGGATACCTAGCCGAGCCTTTTGTGATTAACAGTGTGACCCTCACGGTCCGTCCACCCGTCAGATAGTTCTGTACCACTTGAGAGTTCTCAGGGAGTCTCCTCGCCAACAGGTGTGTTCATTCTCACCGCTTGACTGTAAGTCCATGGCAGAAGAACACGTCCAAATGTTCTGATGCCGTGGTATGGGGTGTCAAAGGCTTTTGACGCTATGAGAGCATGGGTAATTTGCGTTCTGTCATGTAGGCCTTGCTATACACGGTCCGTGTCTTCAAAGGAGGAACGGAGCCTATGCCCACTCACACCTCCCATATCTCGTGTTATACCCTTATTGCCCACAGCTCTGATCCGTGGACAAGATAACCGCCGGGTCTCGAGTCCCGCATTGCTCAGCGATTTGTTCTGAATACTCAGAGAAATTATAACTCAGTGTGGGATCAGGGGCACCGGTGGCACGGTAGATAAGTCGAGACCTCGTAGATGAAGGTCAGCTGCTATATTTACAAGATGTACTCTCTAAAGCTCCTCCAGGAACTTCTTGACTTCTGCTTGGAGGAACTTGTTGTCCTCGGTGTCGAAACCACCTCCGGCTACAATGGTAGCACGTTCATCAATTGAAAGAGGAAATACGGAAAAGAGAGAGCGTCACCCATGTGCCCCCAGATGGAGGGCATGACAACGAGCTTTGCATACTTCAGACACTGCATCTCATTCTCACTGTCTTCCGGCTGTCCGAATGAATAGGATGTTAGCAGAAAGAAACCCTTGTGGATAATAAAGACTTACAGTGAAATAGAGGTCTGTCTTGCAGGGCATAATTAATCCCTTGGCCGTGATTGCGTTGAGACTCTTTCCGAGGTCTCCGTTGTCACGGATCGTGGAAATGTCGCCGGTTTGCCATGTGTGCAGCAAAGTAAGGAGATCATTCGCATCCCAGCTCTTCAAGAATCCCGCTTCCCACTGCTCACGCAGGAATGCGTGAAGATCAGAGTATCTGTACAGATGGATGAGTGGATTTGGGATAACAATTCCAAAAATTACCCACGTTCCGTCGTACAAGTAAAGCTTCTTGCGGAACCACTTTGAGACCATTAGTACACGCAACAAGCCGGAGAAAGTGGAGAAGATACGAACCTCTTGACTATACGCCCATGCGCTATACGCGCGGCCGAAGGCACGGATTCCGTGTTGGGGCGTGGTCTTGTAGTGCCCATTGTCAAAGTCCTTAGAAGCTGACAACGCTGCTTTTGGGCCCTCAATGAAACTGAAGTGCGGTTATAATACGACAGAATGGTAGATGGTTGCAGCATACGCTTTACTGTGGGGGCTCGTCCGCGCAGATCCGCAGATAACAACGAATCTTGCCAGGGGGAGGAAGTTAGAACAATGACTATTAGCGAAGGACCTAAGGATTCACCTTTCTACAAAATCAGGGTACACGACTGGCCAATAGTATGCCTATCAGGGATATGAGTAGTATCCTGGTTGTTGACTGTCATAGGGGCGAACCTGTTGTCCACCCATTGAAAACCCGATGACGGAAAAGACCTTCTGGATCCCAAGCTTCTGGGTCAACACACTGTACTGGGCACGACTATGGATAGTCAATATCGCTTCATGGCCAAATGAATATTTGGCTTACATGTTATCTTCATAAGACACGGCTGGGAAGTATGGCCCATTGTACGGCGCCGGCTGGATAGACTTGCTAAGCACATGCACAGAAAATCGCATCCTTCGGTGCTCACGGTATTGGAAGGCGAGGAAGACTGGTCCACGATCTAACATCAGCGGAGAAAGTAGGTCAGGGAATCTCAGCGCACTTCACCGTTCGAAAAGAGCGCAAAAGTAACGACGTAATACTTCCGTGGGTCTAAAACCTGCAGGGCAGGTAAGCGTGCAAAAGAAGTGGGAGGCTCTTATCTGCATTACCTTGCCTTCTCCAACGAGATACTCTTGGCCTAGGGGACCGCTGCCTTATTCAAGTATCCTGTTTAGTTCATACATGCGTAATAATCCACGCACTGTCAAGCCTTCCACTGTAGCAAGTGGGGAAGACTATGCAGGGGTTCTTGGGATCTCCATAAGTGCAATATGCAGTTACAGCATCTGGAATGATTCCCCCTGCGACACGGAACCGCCCGTGGTGGTAGTGCTGAACGGACATGTCTAAGTAAGTCACCTGTGGTTAAACGCAACTACTTGAAAGTGATCTGGAGGGATTTGAGCCGGACTACATGAAAATCGACTTGGGCATGGTTAATATATGGCAAAGATACAAGAATACTCAAAGTCTGCAACTGAATACACACGAAACACGGCCCGATTGCATGAGAACATAGTGCATGGAAGACGTCGAAGCACACCGGTTATGAGAAAAACGACGAGGAAATTTGAATTCGGCTCAGCACGTGGTCATCGACCGCCTACGCATGGGAAGAAATCGAGCCGGATGTTATCATGTAATGAACGTTACGAGAAATGTATCATATGAGTCATGTGGCTGATAAACTATAACAGTACTCGGAAATTGCCGAATGGCCCAGCAGTGTCCAGCAGAGGTACTGCTCATCGACCTCACCGACCTCAAGAATGGGCTGTACGTTGACCACTTGACAGTACAAGCTTCCGTTATTGACATGCTTCCCCTCCAGCCAACAAACCTCGTGGACTTCAAGCCGCTCGCAAACTGCGCAATGACCGTCGCGATAATCGCTGGGTACATCTTTCTCCATCAACGCTCAGCACCCAGCACTTCAGATCTCACATCCCGTTTGTATAGGCGGACAAGTCATACAAGAAGCGTGCCCTTGGTAACGTCTTCAAAACCTCCCCCACCGGAGGATCATCACACGCAAAGGGCATCGTCCTCGAGAAAGTCGGCGTTGAGGCAAAGCAGCCCAACTCCGCCATCCGCAAGTGTGTCCGTGTACAGCTAATTAAGAACGGTAAAAAGGTCACAGCCTTCGTGCCTGTAAGTTCCCTCTGTGTGTTATGTCTATGTGACTGATCGCATCTGGTGTGCTAGAATGACGGTTGCCTGAATTTCGTTGACGAGAACGACGAAGTCCTCATCTCTGGTTTTGGTCGTAGGGGTAAGGCCAAAGGTGATATCCCGGGTGTGCGCTTCAAGGTTGTGAAGGTGTCTGGCGTTGGTCTCCTTGCACTCTGGAAGGAAAAGAAGGTGGATCATCTTGGCTTGCTCCACGTATTCACTATTCACTCATGACCATGACCATCAGGAAAAGCCTCGGTCATAAGGAGCAACCGCTTGCTGATTTCCCCGTTTTCACGCTACTTGCCCTTTGAGCATGCATGTATTGCCCACAAATATGCTTTCCTAACAATAAAAACCTCGAGGGAAACATTCGCAATCGTTTAACACTCTCACCCATTGCGGGAGGTAGTGATGGATATTAATGCAAGTATTGACATTCAAGAGATAATTACTGAGAGGGTAATGATAGTGTTGGAGATTGCTTGACTAAAATAACGAGCGTTCCGATTATACAGTCATAATTCCTCTTCCCTGCATATACTTCTTCAGGTCCCTCATCAGCTCCAGTTGTTCTTGGACGGTCAGCCCGCTGACTATCATTTGCAGTATGGATCCTACAGTGACGTGATGCTCCCGAATCAAGCTGCTGTAGTACACGTAGGTGAACACTCCCATTAGGAACCTAGCAAATATGAGTTTTGTGGTCCACGGTGGTGAAATCAACGTACTGGCAATCCATACGATCCGTCATGCCACCGTGTCCGGGAATGCTGTGGCCGAAGTCTTTGATGTCGAATGCGCGTTTAAAACCAGAAGCAAAGAAGCCTCCAAATGGTGCAACCAACGAAGCAAAGATAGCAAAGACAAGCAGATGAAGTTGATACGGGACGTAGGGAATGACTGTCACAGGACGGCCAAGCTGCAAATGACACATTTAGCTCACGAGCAGAGAATTCCACATTTGATGCAGCACGCACAAGTTGTGACAAAAAGACTCTTAATGGCGCCCAGATTTCCCATTCTTTAGCGATAAAAACGGGGTTGGGAACACATTGAACGTTGCTCCAGACGCTAACACCAAGGTCGTGGACAGGACAGATCATATAATTGAACCGCATGAAGTAAGACCCCCAGACCACGCTGAAGATGAGAGTACTCCAGAATGCACCGACGAATCCCTCGACGGTCTTTTTTGGAGAGAGCTTGATCAGCGGGGTACGACCAAGGGTGATACCCCAGATGTAAGCAAACACATCGTTGCAAATGACCAGCGATGCAGGGACAAAGAACCAAATCAGTCCCTCCAAGATGTTGTTGACGATGAAGTGGCTGCAAAACGCTTCAGACCCAGATCTTGCTCGGGGCAACGTTCCTACCTGGACACCACGATCAAGAGCAAACTCATATGAACCCAGCAAAAGAGTCCAAACTGCTGCTTGAGATAACCCCGCTTAAGTGACAATACGAAGCCCATGAACCCAATGGTGTAGAGGGTGAAGCTGATCATACGATGATTCGTAGCGAATGGAAGCAGCTGTCCATCAGTGAACACTACGTGCTTCAGAATAACATCAACACAAGGTCACAACGGAGTAGAGTAGAGCTCACCTTGAAGTAATATATGATACTTTCACCGTATAGGAAGTAGTTGGTCACGGCGAAGAAGTACCAGTTGAGAGTTTTGCTCCATGGATCCTCATGTCCCTTGACTGCGGATTCCGCAGTTTCAGGAGACATATCCTTCAATGAAAAGAGGGCTGTGACCTCTCGATAAACTAACGTTTGGCATAGCATGACAAGGATGACCATGTACACGTGACCCATGAGCAGAAAACCTGACATAATGTCAGCATTCATGCTTGTCGACGAAGGGTGGCCAGCCTTACCCAGAAACCCTCCGATCATGATGAACGTCCATAGTGTCCTTGTGACCAGATTTTGGCGTTTCTTTGTGCGTTCAGCCTCCTGAGCATCTTGTTTGGTCTTTACGGCACGCTCGACATCCGTTTGCAATTGCGGGGGTGTGAGTTGTCGCAACTCCGTCATAGGTTTTGATGGTGGCTCGGCCAATGGAGGACTTGAGGCTATGAATGGGGAATCAACAGGACAGAGACGCCACGAAACAATATTCACGTACTGTCGGATTTCATAGTCGTTGAAACGATATTGTTGAATTCAGGGTGAGGTCGTGGGGGTTCTGGAGCAGGGGGAACATCCCTCCGGTCGGTCGCAATGCTGGATCCAGGTGGTGGCACATGTTCTGCGTCGGATGAGAGGACCTCCTCGTCAGTGAGGACTACGGAACGTGCGATGGACTGTTCCAATGAAGGGGTGGCCCTCGGTGAATTCTCCGCTGTTGCAGCCTTGGCTGCAGCTTTCGCTTGTTTCCGCTTCTCTGTGCGTGCATGTTTTTGCAGCTTTTTGAGTTGTGATTTCGACAACTTGGGTGGTTCCGTGCTATTCGTGCGCGATGAGTGCATAGGTATTTGAGTGTGAAGGAAAGGACCTACGTGTCTGACGACGGCTGGACATGTTCTTCTCGAATGAGCTCCTCTTCAGAGTCCTCCAGGTCCTCGACAGCAAGGGCTGCAAAGGCGGACTTGGTCACAATTTGAGCAGGGGATGTCGTTGCAGCTGGTCCACTCATGATGCGAAGGAAGGAGCGTGTTGGTCGTGGCAAAAGCGTGAAAGTGGTTTGGCCGCAGAGCCGTCTATTCCGGTGCAACTTTATGAAAAGCCGGCGTTTGTGTACACACTCGACCAAACACGCGCGGTGACTGTAACCGCGCCATGTACAAAAACATTCTAGTACTAGTACGTAGTTAAGATTGTATACTCGCATTAACATGCAACTGTTTCTGCCGGTATCAGTCGGGTCCCTTTGGCTCTGGCCAGTCCATAAATAACGATATAGACTCGGTCTCGGCTCAGAATTTCCAGTCTTCCTCTGCTTCCATCGCCCATGGGACTTGCACAAGATCGTTAGCCAGCGAATCCTCACGCCCAAGGGTAGCCGCTTACATTTGTTAAGCAGCGTCTTGGAGAATATTTTCTCAATGGGGACATCATGCTTTTTGCACCATGCGGCAGTAATCCTGGTAGAACGTCAGTAGCTCACTTGACGCACAACATGGCACCAATCACCGAGGATCTAGGTAATTGATCTTACTGTAGTATTTCGGGTGGTGGATCAGAATCCGCGCACAAGTACAGAGGTATGGAATACAACCAACCTCGTCCCCAATGCAACTTCCTTCCCAGCCTCGCGATCGTCCATTTGCAACTTGAAAGTCTTGATCCTCTCGTCTTGTTTCTGGATAATCTCTTCGATCTTCTCCGCGGGGCGTTCTCTCTTCAGAACTGCCTTGCCTGTCCCGCGTTCCTTAGCAAGTCTCTTGTAATCGGCCTCGATGACAGCAATTCGGTCTTTTAAGACAGAGCCATCCAGAGGTTGGCTACCTTCCTCGACGAGTTTCTCGTTATCTTTGGCAAATTTCTTCTCCACTTTCTCGATGTCTTTCTTCCTCAATGATTCCTCATGTTCCACAATCCACTCATCGTCTATGTCTGACTCATCATCAGCATAAAGTTTATTTCTCTGGTATTCGAAGTCAAGATTGAAGAGGACGTGACGCAGCTTCATTCGATCGTACTTGAGAGTGCGGAGCTGGAAGGCAGGTAAGTATATTACATGGTAGTCTCGATGGCAAGATACGTACTCGATCACGCATCTTGCTCATGGATTGCTCATGAGTCTTCGGTGCACTCCTTTGATGGTTACAAAGTATGGCGACCATGCGATTGGCGTGGTTGTACGCGTTCAACTTCTCTTGCACCGTAGCACTCTTCGGCATACTCTCGTCCAACTGCTCCTGGAAAGTTATGGATGCGTTGTAAGTACGAAACACCTTGGCGGTCAAGCCTTTCATATATGATGCAAGGTGCTTGTTGAGCAGAGATGTCTAAGAAAGTCGTCAGAGTTAGTTTTGCGCCAACTAGCTCAACTGCAAAATTACGTTGACGCGATCGAACAAGTTGTCACTGTCTTCCTTATTATCCTTGAACAAGCGAATGTTTTTGAACACCTGTGGCTCAACGGTGACGCGGTTGTAGTACCGGATCGAGTCTTTACCGAGGAAATCAAAGACAATGAAATTGGGAGCCTCCAGCGTAACATGTTCGCAGCGCAGCGAGCAACAGCCGACCGTATCTGCTTCGTCTTCCCCTTTCTCGTTACCCGCACGAAGAGCCAATCGATCGATGAAATACATGGCGGTCGCCCGCTGTCTGTCAGCCATGACCTTGCTCTTCAAATCAGTTTGATAATCTGTGCGGATTCTCGCGACGTGATTCTGACGGGGAATAAGTGTTTCACATTAGGAATGATATGGATTCATACCTTGAGTTCACGGGCTTTCTCAAACTTCGACATGTCGCTCTGGCCCTTTAGCGAACTACCCGCGGCCAAAAACACGTACTTGTAGTTGCCGTTGACATTTTCGACCCAATTAGCAAGCCAGGTCACGGTTTTATCATGCACAACTCCTTTCCAGTTCCCAGGCATGTTGGGGATAGGAATAGGAACACCCTCGCCGATGTTCAGGGTGATATCTTCCGGGCGAACGCGGAACTGTTCCGTACGTTAGTGGTCCATCCCCCAATTAGCCTAGGGCCAACGGAAGTTCTTACTTTCAGAGCGCCTTTCTTGGGGTGATCACCACGACCGCGGAACAATCCTGGAGGTTCCACACGGATGTTTCCAACCTTCTCCTTACGGCCGTCAAGAAGACACGTTATATATCCCTCCTCCATGGCGTCCTTCTGTTTCTTGAGCTCCTTTTTTTCAGCAGCACTCAGTGCTTTCTTCTTGGCCTTCTCTTCTTCGAAATACTCAAACATGGGGCGGAAATCGCATTGGTCGAACTCAGTTATCTTAATTCTGTTGCGCTATCGAAGAATCACCACTCAAGTTGCCGCGAGTAATCGAACAAAGCTTACGGGAGGATAATCCTTCAGAACCTTAAGCCAATCCTCGAAGAAATTCTTGTTGAACGTCTTGTCCTGAGCATGATCTGTCTCTAACATGGCCGCGTAAAAGCCGGCAACTTCCTCGGACTCTGGCGGAAGGTCGACCTCCTTGCCTGAGTTGAATGGTCAGCGTTGTTTGGAAAAACGCAAGATACGACCAAACTAGGACCTTTGTATTTCATCTTCACATGTGAGGGAAGCGGTTCATAAGGAGGTGGAAATATAACACCGTTGTGCTCGAGAGTCTGCCATTTCTCCTCACCATCTCCGTTGGCTTGCTCCTCCCACCACCGGTAGACTTCCTCGGCATCCTCTTCCTCTTTCTTCTTCCCCTTCTTCTTCGCCTGAGGGGTTTCGGAAGGGGCGTCTTCTTCCTTGGCCTTCTTGCTCAGGGCTCTCTTTCGTTTCGGCTTGACATCCTTCATCTCCACGTCGCTTTCGGGTTTTACCTTTACCTTGCCTGATGGGCGCTTCTTCGTCAAGGGCTCGTCGTCTGATGCGGAGGACTCGATGGCCTCGGATCCCTCCTCCTTCTTGACTTTCTTCTTCGGCGGCGCTTTAACCTTGCCATTCGAGGCACGTTTTCGCTTGACGGAGGCCAAGGCAGCATTGCTGTCACTCTCTGCCTTGCAATTGGAAGTAATAGCGGCGGTAGCGTGCGATCCGCGATGTACGGCAGCAGAATGGGTTTTCTTAGCTGGCGAGGAAGCAAGTGGGATATCATCATCATCCTCACTGTCAGAGTCTTGGACTGCAGCACGTTTTCGCGGTCGTGATTTACTGGGCGTCTGAATACCACCTGCCTGGGACTAGAGGAAAATTATAGGGAGGACGTAGCATATAGTGCGTTGGGCGAACACATACTAATGGCATGTCGTCTTCACTCATTGGAGAGTCGTCTGGATCACCATTGGAGTGACCGTTGCCATTGACTGCGACGTGGCCCGTCCCGCTGGCGCCAGCAAGGGCGGTAAGTGGTAAATCTTCGTCTGAAGACATAGCAGTGTCGAAGAACGCAGGAAATGGACCGGAAAGGATGGCTCTAGGTTCAGGACGGGCAGCAGAGGCGGAGAAACGCGGAGAGAGTCAAGTCAAGTTAGGTGCCTTCTGCCGAGCTGTGACGGTTGAAATGACAAGTCCAGATAGGCCTGCCCTGAGTAACTATGCACGTGACAGTGAAACAGTGGGCATGGACGGGAGGTGCCAAGCGGCGACTCATCCACACCGTTTCTGGTCGCTACAAGGTCGGTGCAACCTCTAAAACGTCGTCTTGTTCATCATCATGCTCAGTCTGCGCGTCTCACAGCATGGCCAACCCGCCACTTTTCCGTGATCCATGGGCCAAGAGAGAGGCGTGGCGGAAACACCCCGTCTTCTCCAATCGCGCCATGTTCTCCAGCATGTTTCCCGGCTTTGGGATAGCCGCGATCACATTCACTGCCTATGTCCTCTTTGACAACTTTTATGGCAGGGTACAAAATGGCAAGCACTGACTCATGGTATGTTCAGATCAGTCCGCTCTGCAAACCATTCATATGGCACATTTCACAGGGCCCAGGTTCACTATTTGTGTCGGGATGCGTGTCCTGTGCAGCTGTGCGCTACATTCTAGACCTGTACCATATATACCTAACCACTTCACTCCACAAACCCTCGGCTTCCATATCTTGCGGTGATGTGCTTCCTCACTTGTCTCCTCACAATCTTGAGAATACTAGTCTCATACGAAAACTGGGAAGGGGATACCCCGAATACTACTGGTGTAGTTCATGAGCTCACCAACAACGCAGTTGGCATTGAATAGCACACTTTTGCCAGTAACATGAAGTTGGGTGCTTTTATTACTTCTAAGTAGTTGCATTTCGGCTGGCGTGGTTGTTATTCCAGAGGAGGCATCTTCCGCACGACCTTCCCCTCGTTCTTTGCATGCACTTTGAGTTTATCCAAGATGGGAGACTTGGACCATCGTTCCGGCGGCGTGCGATTCCCCGTTGACCAGTAGTATATATCCCAGTCGGGTTCATCGAGCAACTGCCAAGAAATGTTCATCAAATGTGCAAAGATAGCTCGAAAAAGGATGTACCTTGTCGTATTCGGATAATTCAACACGGGTCATGGTGGGGAGGCGGTCTCGGGCAAAGGTGCTCAGTAGAAGATCGCTCTCGAGCGTGCCGCGTTTGCGTGACTGATAGAGAAGGCGTGCACGCGTTGTTTCGAGTGGTTCATTTGGGCGGGGAAGAGGCTCGGGAGCAGGTATATCGGCGGGCGTGGTCGTACTGGAGAGATGCTGGGGAGTATGAGGAAGCGGCCATGGGTCGGACGACGCGCTCGGAGCAGAGACGAAGAGCGTGCGGGTATGATGGCGGAAATGTCGTGTAGCGATGCGAACGACGGGGACTGTCATGGTTGTTGGCTGAGTCAATTTCCCACTCTCATGCTCTTCCAACTACATCTACTTATGAGCTTCCGATGAATCCCGCTACCCATTCAGCCTCTAAGGTATCGCTTGTATACTTCATTGTTAGTTTCCTCCACATAATGATATCCCAACTTGTCCAAGAATTGCTGGAACTGATCATAGTCTTGAGGAGGTACCTGAATCCCCGTCAATACCTTGCCGAGGTCTAGGATGCAAGTCAAGTGGTGACATTGGCTCCGACGTCAACGACTGACCTGCACCATGGTTGCGATAATGGAACAAAGATATATTCCATCCATGTTGAAGGCCCTCCAAGAACTTGCGCAGTGCCCCAGGCCGCTCGGGAAACTCTGCAGGTTGCAAATCGCGTTTCAACACTCAAGCAAAGCGAAGATTTTAGACCCACCAAATCTAAATAGACGTTCGTCAGGTACAACAGCGCATCCCCCCACCATATACCTTGTATGACTCTTCGCCATCTCGTTGTCGCTAATGTCAAATCCCTTGAATCCTTGGTTTTGAATAGCATCTAGCACTGCTGACACTTCTTTCGTCCGTGACGAGGACTCAAGGTTGAATGAGAGGAAGATGTGTGCGACATCCGGTGAGTTATACCGGTAGACAAATTCCGTGACAGATCGAGGGTATATGATCGAGTGGAGTGCAAAGAAACTACGTTCAAGACTATAAAGGAGTGATGACAGAGTAATGATGAGGATGCACCTGCCGGGTTTCTCAGGAACTTCCACACTTAACAAGGCTTCTCGACCTTCACCGAGTTCTGCACGCTCGGCAACGAATCGCAAACGATCAAAGTTCATGTTTGCACCACTGACAACCGCAACGAACTTTTGTTGAGCACCGATCAGTTGGTTGGCGATGATGTAGTGCTTCAATCCAGCAAGAGCGAGCGCCCCCGCTGGCTCGGGGATCGATCTAGTTTCTGCAACGAAGAAATGACCATCGGAACGCGGGGTGGTGCAAGCTGATTTTGAAGACTTACCCTCGAAGATGTCTTTGATTGCAGCGCAAAGCTCATCATTGTCGACAAGAACGATCTCGTCCAAGAGCCGCTGACAAATGCGAAACGGCTCTGCGCCGACCAGTCGGACAGCTGTGCCGTCGCTGAATGGGCCAACTTCAGCTAGCGTTACACGGTGCCCTTTTTTCAAACTTTGGTACATGGCGTCAGCATCGAGGGTTTCTGCGCCGTATATTTTGGTTTTTGGGTTTCCGATGCGTTTGACGTATTCAGCGATGCCAGCAACCAAGCCGCCGCCACCAATGGCAGCGAAAATACCGTCCAGGTTGTCAGAATCAGGTACTTGCTTGAGAATTTCCATGCCGGTGGTGCCCTGGCCGGCGATGACCAAAGGGTCGTCATAAGGCGGGACGAAAGTAAGGCCATGTGCAGCTGCAAGACGAGTACACTCTGCATTGGCCTCAAAAAAGTCGGATCCGTGAAGGACGACCCTTGCACCTAGACGTTGGACATTGGTGGCTTTGATGGAGGGAGTCCACTTTGGCATGACGATGGTACATGGTATACCGAGTCTTGTTCCGGAGAGGGCGACACCTTGAGCGTGATTGCCTGAGAGAGACATACACTCATGAGCACGCTCGGTGATGGCACCACATGGGATGGTCGCGTATCCAGGGTATGTGCACTAACCAGCACTGCACGTAATGACACCTTTCCATCTATCTTCTTGGGGGATGCTTGCCATGAAGTTGTAGGCACCGCGAATTTTGAAGCTGAAGACCTCTTGGAGATCTTCGCGTTTAAGCCATATCTGATTTCCTAGTTTTGCGCTGAGATTCGGGGCGAAGATGAGAGGTGTCTCTTTGAGTATCTCGTAGACTTTTGACGAGAGGATAAGACGGAGATAATCGGGCTCATTGGAGGCGAGAAGATGGTGGGCAGCGAGAGAGTGGTAGGCAAGAGGCTCTGGTGCATGCGAGGAGCACTCGAGGGTGGCCGTGGTGGCAGCCATGGAGAAGGTGCAAGTCCGATTAATTGTGACTCGATCAGAGCTCGGGAGTTACCGGATCAGGCAACGGCCAGACAGAGACCGCGCTGAGGATACGGCGGACAGGGACTACGTGATAGCGATACCTACTCGACTGGTACCTAGTAGACAACCCTCGCTGTGCGCATCGTCGGCGACGGGCACGAACGCGCTCAAGTACGCGCGATACAGCCAGGTCACGTGCAGTAAGATAAGTGCATGCGATGTGCGGCACCGCGCCAGCAGGGATCGTCAGCGATGAGAGCGTTTTTGCCGGCGTGTCCAGCGTGGATTGAAGGTGTCGTGTCCGTCGGGGGGAGACCGATTGCGCAAGCGGGACTGTCGCCGCTGTCGGGACAGTCACACTCGCGCCTGATCGCGACAAGACCGAGTTGGGCCGCGGTTGTGCGATACCATGCGGGAACGTCGAGAGTGGGCGCGGACGACGAGGGCGACGAGGGCGACGAGGGGGGCGACGGGGGGAGGAAGAGAAAGTGGGATGTAAAGTAAGAGCTGCCAGCCCTAAATAAATATAGAGAGGACGTGCCTGTAGTAGACTTGACTTTGCTCTTAACCATGGCCCAGGCAGCGACGATGGGACCGCCCCTCTCTCCACGCGAAACTCGTCGCTCAGGACGACGCTCTGCACCCTCCGCATCCGCAAGCACCTCCAAATCCCCGGACTCCCCTGCTCCAGAGTCCGCACCAAGAACCAAGGACTCATCTACCCGCTCCGCTCCACCAAACAACAACCCAAATGCTCGCACAAAACGTCCAAAGCAGGAGGATATCGACGACCCCATCCCCAACAAGAACGCTCAGCCCAACGGCAACGCCTCCAACCATGCCAACTCCAATGGCAGGTCAAAACGCAAGGGCAAGGAGAAAGAGAAACTCCCCTCGATGGATCAACTGGCCGAACCCGTCCCTTCCAAACACTCTTCTACTTCTGCAAGCACAGCCGAGCCTCAGGATGACGACGCGGAGGAACAGGGTATCACGCGTTGCATATGTGGCATGAACGGTCCGTCCCTAGCTCCCTCTTCCAGTTCCGCATCCTCATCCATCATCCACTTTCCAGAGGATGACGCCGAAGGCGGTGAATTCATGGTGCAATGTGAGACATGCAACGTTTGGCAACACGGTCTTTGCATGGGCTTCGAGTCGGAAGCCCAACTCGCAGCAGCAGCCGACTACTACTGTGAACAGTGCAATCCAGAGCGCCATCAAGATCTTCTCAAGTGTGTCTCTTCCTTAGCGCCCTATCGTCAGCGCCTTAACTTCACTCCTCT
Organism: Rubroboletus pulcherrimus; assembly: GCA_038091165.1. Lineage (NCBI taxonomy): Eukaryota > Fungi > Basidiomycota > Agaricomycetes > Boletales > Boletaceae > Rubroboletus > Rubroboletus pulcherrimus. Next base: position 37,406 of record JBBPNY010000108.1, read on the forward strand.
CCAGGCGGCTAGCGAAGAAAGCCCGTGATTCATCAACCCACTCACGCAATACAACTTCTCGCCTATCTCGTTCTCACTCTCCCACTCATCTACTGAAACCCCCCAAGAGACGCAATACGATGAACAGTCGTGATGCCGCGTTCGATGAAAGCGTGAAAGAGCTTATTGAAGCAACCGCCGCAGAAGCGGCAGCTGTAGACCCTCCAAAGCACGGTGTGAATGGTTGTACGAATGGCCAAAGTGAAGTGCCTGATGACGACTCAAATGGTCGGAAGAAGCGAAAGCGCGGGGAAGACGAAGCGTGCGTTCAGCCTGCCACTCGAAGATCTAACTATAGCTCATACTGCTTTGCAGTCTCCCCAAGAAGCGTACCAGATCGGCGTCGAGTGCATCGGATGGTCCTGATGCAGCCGCCAGCGTTGTGCCCGAAGAGCTACCACCGCCTACGAAACGTTCTGCAGGTGGGAGATCGGGAAATTCACGCAATCGACGAGGTGGCCCACGCAGGGCCGTCCCTATGCACCACGACGCTGTCGTTTCCGTTGAGGGTGACGAAGGTATGTGTCCGAGCCAATCCAATGATAAAATGGTCGGCTCACCCACGTGACGTTGACCCAGGGACCGGTCCGAGCAAGCGATCGACCCAAACAACCCGCGGCAAACCTGGTCCTACGCCAAAACGCCCGCCTCCATCCTCTCACACACCGGGAAGCGGCACTCAGGACAGCTCGAGCAAGCGAATCCATTCCGGGGCAGGAGCGGCGGCAGGTAGTTCTGCCGAGAATTCTCGTGCATATCGCAATTCCCATGCCTATGCGATCTCCCAACAACCTCTCTTTACGTCATGGAACTTGCCAGACTATCTGGCCCACCTCGAACACATGCTCCCAACGGACATACCGCGCCCACTCGAAGTCCGCAGTCTGGCCATTGGTCCTGGCGGCAGAGAGTCTCTGGAGAGGACGATGGAGAGGGGGGTCAAGGTCAAATGGCCGAGCAAACGCATGAGCGTCGGAGACATGAATAAGCGGGTTCGCGCGCTTGTGGAGTGGGTGGGCAGGGAACAGGCAGGCGCGCTCGACCGTGGCCGTCGGAGGGAGGCTTTGGAAAGAGCCTTGAAGAACAGTACCTCCGGGACGGGCGACATCCTCTCTGAGTCATCCGTCCCTGACGATCGTGATCCGAGAGGGGGGCACCGTGGGGGTCGAGGATCACCTATGGTGGTTGACAATCCCGCTGACAACATCGCCGACCTACACGCTGGTGAATTAGCACCGATAAAAACTGCTTCGCTTGACCCGACCGCTCAGCAGTCGACCATGAGGATGATGGAAGAGTTGATGGAGGAGCTGATTATTTTCCAAGAACGATTCGGGCCGGGAGTAAGAAGTAGAGAGCGGGAGCGGCGGCCAGCATCGTGACTCGAGACCCATGGGGGGTTAGTGTTGATTTCTGCATGATATCTTTGTTCTTCATTGCTCCTTTCTCCCTCGACTGCCTGGCATGTAGCTTAATAGTGATCGTACACGTGGCAATGTTTGGCAACAGCCTCTATGACAAACAAACGCGCACTATGAAACCGCCTGCGCGAACTCTCACTTTAAAATGAACGAGTTCAGCGGTACCACGGAAAGTCCTACACGCTCCTCTTCCCCAGGCCTCTCTAGCCATGGCGAACATGTGGACGAGGACCATGGAGGCGACTATTCCACCCGCATGGAAGAACTCTTCGACGGCGACGAAGACGACCATGGAGAAAGCGGAGGCGACGAGGAAGAATTTCTCTACGATGGCGTGGACACCGAGCAGGTCACCGGCACAAATTACCGGGAACAGTTGCGGGATGTCCTCGGGCCAGACGACACCTCGGACATATTCGAGGAAGCGGAGGTAGAGCGCTCTCTTTTCAAAGAAGATCCTACTGGTGAAAAGTTTGGTGGTGCCGATACTGGACAGCCATCGGTTAGTATCACTCACTACCTCGTGTTGATGGGATGTGGCTAAAGGGTATGTAGGCGCACGCCGAGATCATTCTCGATTCTGCTAGTCTCCCCCAGTCCCCTCTCCCCCAGCCCGTCATGGCTACCCCTCCTCCGGAACCCCAGCTCGCTCCGCTCCACTCGCCCGGCGATCCCCCTCAGCCCTTTTTACTCCCGAGTGTATCTCGTCTTCGTTCATATGTTTCCAGCCCTCGGAATGAAGTTAACTATAACTTGCCTGCTGATATTTCGGCTGCAATTGGTTCTGCTTCACCTCCCTCCCGCGTTTCTGACATTTCCAGAAGTTCTACTCCTGGCGTTAGCACGGGGGCATGGAGGGGCTATCTCAAGCTTGAAAGAGAGGTGTTCAGGTGGACGGTGCTTCAGAATGCGGGCAACCAGATGTATGGAAAACGGCCATCGAAAGCTGCCATTGTCTTGGGTGCATCCAATCTAGGCTCCCCGATGGTTCTAGCTGCCAACGGCCTCATCTGTGTAGGGACAGATGCTGGTCGTATATTTGTTTTCGATTTCAAGCAAACACTATTGGGCATCTGTGGGAATGATGCTTCAGGTTGCTATCTGCTTGTTCTGTGCGTCAATCACGTGCTCACACTGTGAAAGCCAGCACGGTAGGATCTACGTCTGCTATTGCGTTATCTCACGATCACACCCACCTTGCATCGGGTCATGTCTCTGGGTATATCCAAGTTTTCAACTTGAAGAACCCACAAGTACCGGCACGACTTGTTGCTCCACCATCTGCTCAAGCAGTTATGTCGGGACGACAAGAAGGCCATCTTGCAGGTTCCCGCATTGTCAACATTAGCTTCGTCGCAGGTCGTCACACAGCTATCATCTCAGCTGATGAGCATGGGTTGGCTTTCTACCATAGGCTGGGCAAGGTTCTATTCGTAGAAGCATCAGACACCATCCGCATCCTGGGGAATTATCCGCAAGAACCTAGCCATGAAGGTACTGCCTCAATATCTGCCCTAAACGCGCCAGGCGCTCGGTCTTTTCGTCGGCGCAAACCTCGCAATAACCTGCTAGCAATGGCCACTTTACCCCTGGGCACCGTCGCACATCCAACTGACACTTATCAAATTGTTGCGCTGCTCACCGTTAACAAGTTGGTAGTGGTCGGTCTGAAGCCCTCACCGAAGACATGGCTTAAGCGAGCACGCGCCGACGATGCGGAATTGACATCTTTGGGACGAAGGAGAGGCACGTTAGCCTGGTTTCCGAGCACCAACACCCCGCAAGGACCAAAGGACGTTGGCAGCGACAAGACACATCCGACGCTAGCCTACTCATGGGGAAGATCCGTTCGCCTTCTACGCGTCTCGGAGACGATGGTGAAACAATCAGTGCTCAATTCGCGCACAGGCAAGACTCGCGAAGTGGATATGGGAACGCTTGTTTTTGAAGACGCCGGGACTTGGACAGTGGGCGATACAGTCCTTGCCCTGCAGTGGTTGAATGCGAACGTTCGTGTCCTAGTTGTCGAGGGAAACGAATAAGTTTAG
>JBBPNY010000109.1:0-40512 GCA_038091165.1 Rubroboletus pulcherrimus
GGTTCCCGCGCTGCAGGACTCCATGTTCGTCGCGAACCCATCGAGACGATCCACCCTGTCGTCCGAGTTCACCCCGTCACCGGCTGGAAGAGTGTCTACGTCAACCCTGGTTTTACACGTCGCATCATCGGCGTTCCCAAGGCCGAGTCGGACACCATCTTGAATTTCCTGTTCCAGCAGGTCAGCACCAACGTGGACTTCCAGGTGCGCTTCCACTGGGAGAACAACTCGATCGCGTTCTGGGACAACAGAGTAAGCACCTGACATGCATGTGGTGGCTGCGATCTCACCGGAAGGTAGATTGTGACGCATACCGCGACCTTCGATTTCTGGCCCCAAAGGCGGCATGCCCTTAGGGCAACGCCTCACGGGGAGCAACCCGAATCTGTCGAAGACTATGAAAGACGCACTGGCAAGGTTGCGAAGGACCGTCAGATTGAGATCTGGAAACAACAAGGCATCGAACCCCCTCAAGTCAAAAAGGGTGCATCGAGGGCACGTGGCTACAACGACTGAACAGAATTCAGAATGCGGCTTAAATTACCTTGTACCAATACATGTTTCCAGATAACAAGTTCCTGATTTGAGTTATCTAAGAGTAAGGGGAGGGTATGAGAAGGTAGCCGGCAGCATGGAGAGTAGTGATCAATGCAGAACTAACCTGCCTACTTGACTTGCGCCGAGTCCGAACCTCCAATAGCCCGATCAAACTCCAAGCAGCTTATCGCAAGTCGCAACAGCGCCTTCCCGTCTCCAACTCCTCGCTCAGGCCTACCCTCCGAAATCTTGAATTGCAAGAGTTCAGAAAAGACACGCAGCGTCCGTGCATGTTCAATGGGTGGCCGCGCAGCACATTGTCGACCATGACGGTCGCTTTGGCCAAGCAGAGGAGATGGCCGTCAGGAGCAGCTCGTCATGCACGCACGTCTGGTTCTCTAAACCATGTTTTTCGAATCGAGCGCAGACGGAGATGAGGCATCTTAAAAAGAGCGGGCGGGTTCGAATCGCGCTTTCAGCTTGCCAGCTGGGCTCACCGGGTGCGTCAAGAAAAAAAAAAAACGGGTCGGACGATGTTGCGCAAGACGCCGAGGCTGGAGTTGGACGAGTCAGGCTCATGGATGAAGTGGAATTAGCTAAAAATCAATGATGTGGCTGATTCAGCTCAAGGAACCCGTGGCGCAGTGGTAGCGCGTATGATTCCAGCTCGCGCTGAGTGTATCCATAAGGTCATCCGTTCAATCCGGGTCGGGTTCAAATCTTTTTTGTCGACGCACCAACCTTCTATCTTATTACCTAGGGACCCAAACCCAAATACCAAATGTAAACATAGGTATATACAGTTGTGGAAGGTACTACGCGGTGGGTGCAATAGATTGCATGCTAGATAATAGTAAATCGTGAGTGGTGTCATGGATACGTGGTGAAGCTAGGTGTCTATAAAATGCACAGTCCGGTCTACTTCCGCGAGAAAAACGAGAATCGCTTCTTCGATGCTGTGCTTCCAGCAACGGGGCTGTTCCCCGCCAAGCTCTCCACACGAACGGACGATGAAGCAGGGCTGTGTTCCCCAGAATTCTCCCTATGTTTCCGCATGTAGAAGAGAAGGGAGTGACGAGGCCGGGGACCTTTGGAGCTCTGTGATGGCCGAGGAGTGGTGGGAGTACTCGAACGGGAAAACGACGACGAGTCCGGCGTCAGCTGCTGTAGAGAGGGGCGATGCATCCGGGGAGTGGAAGGTAGTGGTGGTGAGTCGGTCGAAGGGTGTGGCCACGACGTTTCGACTGAGAACGGTGGCATGGCGAATGACGTATAGGGGCCCGTGTCGGACTCCTCGGACGGAGGAGGAACATCCGCCGGTTCAGGTGGGGGAGCAACCTCGATAGGTTTCATCTCCCTCGGCTTGACGAAAAGCTCCCGATCTGGGAGCGAGAATTCATCGTGGATAAGGTCAAATCCTCCGAGGAGATTGACTGCATAATCTGGCACGTGGACGGCATCCTTATCCAAATCCGCGAGAATTTCAGAGCGCGTGCGAGAGGTGACGTGGCTAATGATGGTGGCAATTCCCCCGGCGTCCTCACTCATGCCCTGCGATGATGAAGAGCCGCCCGATGCCACGGAGAGTGGCGGTGTGGAAGGCCGGGTAGACAGAGGACCTTCGGAACCGTCAGAGGGCGCTTCGGTAGTTAAGCGGGAGCTACGTGAGGATACCGAACGGTCCGAGACAGAATGTGTCTTGGTGCTATTTTCTGTGCCCTTCGTGAGCGGGGGTACATCGGAGGGAAAATTACCAGGGCGAAGTCTGCAAGGACGTTTTACTGGATTGAATGCCTCACCAGCCATAGACGCAGGACGTGCATGTTTTGTCGTAAGACGTCGCAGAGGAGGGGTGATAGACGACGGCCGGAGGCGGAGGGGAGAAACGTCGCTCATTGTCATTCGACGTGGGAATGGCTGGTCAAGAGCAAGCCTACACTTAAGATCGAGGTTGAATGATGTCCTCGTGGGAGAATAATCAAAAAAGCGGGCAAGATTGGCACTCCGTTTTGCCTCGTTGCTGGGGGCAGTGGACGAGCCACGATTCTCATCATTGCATTGGTCCGACCCCCGATCCGCCTTCAATCGTGTCAGATGCTGAGTCAACACCTCTAGCTCCTTGTCTGCCGCGAATTGCTGCTTTTCTTCCATCCAGCGTTCCTGTTGGAGTGCGATGTACATGCCCGGCTCAGTATCTCTCTCTGTAAGAGATAGCTTGAGCTTCGCAGCACGTTCCCGGGAGTCTTTGGCACGTGTACTCAGGGCTACAGTGGCTCGTTGCAAGGCACAGATCTGGAGTTCGAGAGGAGAACGTTCCCCTTCGCTGGTCTTCAATGCGCTGACAAGGGCTTGTTCGGCGACGGAGTAGCGATTGCTGCGAGAACTTGCCTCGCTGACGGATCCGCACGGGGATTCCACACGGGCTGGGTAATAAATAGTAGGATTAGGCATGCCGAAAGTGAGGCTGGTGTTGGGCATGCTGACGGAACGCTCAGTGTGAATCGGAATTTGATAGGAGAAGAACATACAAGGCGGAATGGGCAGATATGCGCGTAGAGACGGAATTATTGTGGTTTACGGCCGTGTACGTGCGCTCCTAATCGCAGCCGGATGTCAGATACGTGTCAGCCCGTGCCGGGGGATGATGAGAGTAAACTCATACATTGAGAAGCGTGCCCGCTGTCGGGCGCCGACCAGAATCGATTCGTAGGGGTGGTAGTTGAAGGTAGCTGTTGTTGGGGAGTTCTGACGCGTGAAGAAGTTCGTCTACTCGGTCGACAATCTTTCGACCGGTCATGAGCAAAAGGGTATAGAGCAAGAATCAGAAAAGTTCACAAGCAAGGAGAGAAGATAGTTGGGGCCAGAAAACGGGGTTTTCTGTGGATAACGCGGGCTGTGCACCTGCTACAGGCGAATATGGGCGGTCACCTTGTTGGGAAGCGTTCAAAACACGAGGCTCACACGACCGGTAGTTACAACTCCCACATGTTCAAAACGCTTGCAAGCCCTCTCCTCGCTGTCAAGGTCGGATCAGACCACCGTGCTGGACAGTGGACACTGCCAGTCCAATAAATGCAAAACGAACAATGCAGGGGTATAGATCATGTGACTACTAACACTAGTCACGTGATACACTTTATCCACCCACCAATCACGATCTTCCAAGCACCAGTTCCTTCAAACCCTTGCCAAGCCGTTTCACCCTGCCCTTCACATTCATCTTTGTCCGCGATCGACTTGTCTCTCGAAAGTGATAGTCACCTGGCTCGTCTGGCGCATTCTCCCGTCGCCACCGCGCCAAGTTCATCCGCAGTTCCATCTCCCCACTAAGCGAAAATCCAGGACCCGCGATTGGTGACGTGGCCTGGCCAGATAAGACCATCGACATGGGACGCAATTCCCCTGCATACTGAATACCCGATCGATCACCACAGTCGAGCGACTTCGTCCCTCGTGGTACGTAATCAACAAGCGATGATATCGGCGAGGGGGTGCGAGGAGCGGCTAAAGAGAAGACGGGGCTGGTGGGACGTGACATGTCCTTGCGAATCGCAGAATAATACGGTCGACTTGGGTGTCCCAAGCGAACAGGGGGAGTATCACGATCATGAGAAGACGTCAGAGATAGAGCGTGTGACCGTCGTTCCTCCACTGCGGACGTTGGATATATATCCACACTCTCCCGCAAAGGAGAACGAGAACGAAATGAGGGGGAGGATCCGCGATTGAGCAACGTCATATTTTTGGTCCTGTACAGCCCACGCTTAGGGGAACATTGTGATGAGGGGATAGACGACGTCGAGTGCATGTGCCCACCATCCGACATATCCATCGAATCTATACTACGCGGTGTATTCGATGCTTCCATTAGCACGGATATGGCAGAGCCCATGGCTTGCGTGGTCGTGGCGTTCTCTGGCCGCATACGTTCAACTGTGGGGGGTGAGCAACGCGAGGCGCGAAAGCGCATTGTTGGAGGGCAGACGGAAAGAGCTGGAAGTATTCTTCGGTGACGCGTCGGGCTTCTCTTCAGATCCTGATCTTCGGAATCGTCCTTGTATACTTCTCCCTCGGCTTCGGTTTCAACGTTCGGAAAGGAAGAAGTCGGCCGCGGTGGCTACACAACACACGAGAATAATGCGGATTAGTATATTTGCCATTCTCGGACGTGGTCGTACCGTTATCGAGGTTGCTGTGGCGACCCGATGCACGCCACCATCGTGGACTGTGTCCTTCAGAACGTTGTGGGAGTTGGTGAAGACAGCGCTCGTGTCGCGACCCACAGCCTTAACGTTATGTGGGTCCACCCGTTGGTCCTCGTGACACATATCACGGTGAAAGGTTTCCAGAACTGTCGTAATACCTGGTACACCTTTGCTAGAGTGCGTCGAGGAAAATGCTCGCTCGTTTTGAGGTGTGTGAGGGCTCGCACTTGAAACTGTAGAGTCTGCAGACGTTCTCCTCAGGGGACGTTGTCTAATCTTCTTCGGTGCGGGGACTGCCCTGGATGGTGCACTCAGTCGGCGTGGTCTTGGCAGGTTTGCCTCGAATTGTTTTGTTGCCTCAGTCGACGTCCATTCGCACCACAAACAAAGGGGGATCCACGCATTTGCAAAGCCACACTGAGCACATACAAACAAAGGGCGATTTGGGCAGAGACGAAGTACGGGGAGCGAATCGCATGGTGGAAGATGCTAGACAATGCAACCTTGTTAGATCGATCCACCCGTCGACCGATAAAGTACCGAGGATAGCGACTTACAGGCTTATTTCTCTTCCATTGTCTTTGCAGATATCGTCGCGGGATAACAGAGAGATCTTGATTGTTGGCCCATCCATCCATAGTTGGCGACAGTTTCGTCCGGCAGGAGAGAGGGGAGCAAGAAGAACACAGAAGCTGCAGGCCAGCCACGATAAAAGCTGAGCATTGGGCACGAGGGAAGGGCTAGATTCTTGAGTCACCGAGTCCTGCGGAGAGGCCAGCTGGTCCGAAACACGAAGACGGTGACAGGTGAACATCAAGCGATTAGTGAGACAAGTACAGATATATCAATCGCAAGGCACAGAATAGTCAGTTGTCCTGTCCGTTCCAGCATGCGTAGTACGCGTGCAGCGGGTTAAGATAGTAATCACGGGCAGGAAAGCGAGTACCAGAGATCGCGTGTAAACACAACAGACACGTTGCAAAATCCGACCTTCGATTGTGAACATGTGGTCTCCACGGCCACTGTTATCGAGCAAAGCATCCATGCAGTCCTCCTCGCCCCCCACTGGTACCCTCGGGGATTAGTCTCTATCATGAGAATCACTACAGAACCTACAATAATGATGTGCGAGATCTAGCCTCGCGACCCTGCCTTCGAGAATTCGTGTCCAGTGACTGACTGCATTCGTCGGAGAGCTGACCAGACAAGTATTCTAGGGGATTGACCCATCGCTACAATAGGTATGTGATATAAATTATGCTACAGGGATGACAGTACCATGCAACATTACAACATCTGGAGGGATGTCCAGCGCTAGGACACGTAAACGTACACCAAACTCACCACGGATTCCGGAATCAGACGAACACTGTAATGGCACCTCTTTTCTCATCCATCGACCATCGACCGTCCACTAACAGGCTGAGATGAACGCGTCCGCACCCACTGACAGGGCAACTCCATTCGTGTTCAGCCTCTACGACAGGAGCCTTCATCTTTCCTTTACCCTTGCGATTACTTCGGTGAGTTACCTGAGCCCTAGCGGCAGCACCGCGGCGCCCATTTGAGGGGGTGGCAGGTAGGTGGGAAGCCGAAGGAAATGATCCTGCCATCCCGCGACGCGGGCGTAACCGCGACCGCACTGAACCGGCATCGGAATCAACAACCATGGTATCTTGACTCGATGACGGCGGGTACTCGGACGACTCTGCAGTCATTCTGACACTGCTTGATCCGGTTGCGTCGGAAGTTGGTGGAGCAGGTTCCATCAACTTCTCAATGCATTTTCCATCGAGTAAATGGCCGCAGCGCAAGCCCCACAACTTCCGCTTGGAGCGACCTTCCCCGACGTCGGAGGCTCCAAGAACAAGAGGGTCACGGCAAGCAGCACATACCAAGGTGACTTCGCGTGATCGAGTGGCACTACCACTAGCCCCATGCGCTGGAGGAGTGTCAACTTCCTCGGTGACAGGGGAGGATGATGATGAGGGGAGGAAATCGTGTATGAAACCAGGCAATGGCTGGTCTGGGTGGGTGTAATCTGGTTTATAATCAGGCTCGACCTGCGCTTCACGATCGCGTCGTTTGAATGCTCGCTCTATTTGACTTCTCACTCTTCCAGTGGCGAAGGCGTCGTCCTCCTCACCCAAGAAACCTATCTCGTCTAGCCCATCTAATAATTCGTCTTCATCCCTGCCAGCGAAGTCGAAGGGATCCAACCGCATAATGAAAGATCCGGAGACACCCCAGCTATTACGGCGTTCAGGCTGGGAAGGGTAACGAGGGCCCATGATTCGCCGCACACCCGCCAGTAACGCGCCACCAAAGCCCATGGATGGGACATGATGAGATGGAGCGGCAGCAACTGGGAGTGGTTGTTCGGCGGGAGGTGAAGGTCGCAAGTCAACCTCGAATGGGAGTGGATCTTCGTTGGGAATGATAAGTCCGGGGGGTCGCTGACGCAATGGCAGGAATCTCTGAGGGATCGGTGGTACCGGGGGGACACCACCGATTTGTAGAGGGGGTGGAGGAGAAAAAATGCGTTCTCTTCTGACTGTTGTCCAGTTTAACGGGTGTGCCCCACACGCAAGATGCAGGACTTACCAAGGGGGGGTTGCGGTCGGGCAGGGTTATGGCCAATGAATTGAATTTCGTTGTCATCATCACTGTCAGAGATATGGATGATCTCCGTGGTCACTGGAATGGCCCTTCCCTCCTCTCCAACACGCCTCCTTTGGCTAGGACGTGCTGAGCCAACATAAACAATACCGTCGGTATCGAGCGCATCGACGTCAATGATATCCGGTGAGTGAGGTCGGCCTTCTGGGATGACTGGTAGATATATCGGAGAGTCTACCGTGGTCATCAGAGCTTCAATGTCGGGGGGGTGATCGTTTTCCCGTCGTCGTCGACGTTGGAGTCCACCACACCAGCGTTCGACAGAAAGCTTATAAAGATGGTTATGTAATCAGTGCGCACAGACCATGCCACAAACATCGTGACTATAAATTTTCTTCATCGCGCCAAACATTATTTTCTTCATCTTGAACCTCAGTGTAAGTATCGCTTACCTTTCGGTTTATTTTTTGTGATGACTTTATTCTCTTCCCCGTCCTACACGACCATGCCGAGGAACAGAGCAGTTCGTTCGCAACGAACAGCGCTCTCCGGAGCGCACAGTGTACTTGCCAGTGCCATTTTGTCTGATACTTTATCATTCATTTGCTTTTCAAACGTTCATTACTGATATCCTACTCAGTCAGGTGATGCTATGCGACTACTCTCTAGATCGACAGTGTATCCATTAAATGGGTGAGTTTTTATTTCGGTTGTGTCACGTTGCTCTGCTGCGCCACTTGGTGTGATGAAGTATTCCGTTTACTCGCAGTTTCCACTCTAGTGCCCTCCAGTCGGAGTACTCCTCCAGTGTGGAACGCTTATAATCCCCCTCGCGCCGTGTGAACCCAAAAGCATGTGCCGAGTGTGGGCCGCCTTGTGGTGCGCTGAGCGGGAAGCGGAGGTCGGCGCGATGAGGGTCAGCAAGGACCTTCCTTTGGATGTCTGATCCATTATGGCGCAGCGAGCATTTGTGCTATTGAAATTTGTCCCACTAACCAAAATTTTACAGAAGTCTGGAGTATTTCTACGTGTACAACTTTAAATAGTCTTGGATGATAATACATTCTACCTTTCCCTCTGTCGTGTTGAGTAGTGCTGTCCTGCTTTTCGCATGTGCAGTGCTTACCTCTGGTCGTTCCGCCTGTCGTCGCTATTCTTGTGAGGGACACCCTGCTGGCATGTAATGACGAAAGTCTCAGGACATGTCGCCATGTGCCATCTGTTGAACTGAGCTCGTCTCCAGATTGAAGCAACTCAATCTTTTCCACAATCTGACTGTTGACGTTGCAATTAAAGTATAAAGTGAGTGTTATGGTGGATTGTGGACAATCAATTCACTGCTAGAAATACCGCAGTTGAACGACGGTAATGAGTTCCCTGTCTTATGGTTCGGTAATACATAGATGGGAGCCACCTACCAGATGAATAACGATGAAGCTCACAAGGCAGTACGGTGGGTACTCGAGGTCGGCCTGTTCTACGACAGCGCTGGAATCATTGGATGTTGACAAACTACCCACCGAGTCAGGCAGGCTACCGACATATCGCGAGTGCCGCACAGAGCTCAGAGTTCTCTCTCTCATGATCTGCAATGTCAATAACACTCCCACAGGACTCCGCAGACTGGTACAACAACGAGGAAAGGTGTGGGCGCGCCACCCGCGAGTCCATCAACGACAACAGTCTCCAGCGATCCGACATCTTCTACATCTCCAAGCTGAAATCGAACAATGGTAAAACCAACGTGGTCAAAGTGATCAACAAGTCCCTCAAGGAGTGCTTTGGGCTACATCGACTAGTATCTCATTCATAGCCCTCTCGGGGGCACTACAGATGCGTCGAGAGAGCTGGGAAGCTGCCGCGGGAGCCCGCCCAAAAGGGGGCAAGCTGAGGAGTATCGGGGTAAGCAACTTTGGTGTACGACATATGAAGGAGCTGCTGGGCAAGGGTTTACCTGACCCAGTAGTGAATCAGGTGGGTCTTCAGTCTGAAACTCAGTGGACCTGTACGGCATTCACCTGCTGCGAAACATGCAGGTCGATCTCCATCCGTCTATGACACGGACGGACGTAGTCAAGTGTTGCACACGACGTGGCATTCTGTTGGAAGCATGGGCTCCGCTTGTCGAGGCTATGCCACGGTTCAAACACCCCGCCATAACGACGCCCGCCAAAAAACTATAATAAAGAGCCCGCTCAGATTTTGCTCAGATTTTCGCTGCAAAAGGTATGTGAGCGGATCCCAATTCGTCACGGGGGCCGCATCCTTATGGTCAACGGAGTTCGGTAGCAAACTCTTACCCAACGGGGATCCAAATGTTCAAATCTCCTTCTTCCTGCAACTCGAAATCACATATCTGCGAATTCAAGATGATTCATTTCTTATGTGATGATTTGGGTAGGGGGATATGTCCCTGCAGCAACCGTGTAAGTTACGACGGGTGGAGGTTACTCCAATCCAACAGACTCTGAGGTTTCGGGAAAGCGATCGAGATCGTGCCCGAGATGCATGTTCCCATGCAAATTAGCAAACCTAACTTTGTGTTTATCAGAGCCGAACTCAAAAGTCAGGGGTCTGGGTTCTTAACCCTGCAGTGGACCTTTGCGTATTTGTTTCAGAGTCAATACACCAAGTATGACCACTCTGTTGAATCCGACAGGCAGTGTGAACATGCATATCAGCATGAGCAAATTCCGGACTACGGAAAACGCGAGTTTTCATTCCCATTAGGAATGACACAGGGAACGCTCGTCGAGTTTCCTTTTTCGTCAGCTGTCCTCCAATCAGAACTCTCAAATGCAGGTTTGTGGAAAGTCACCAATTAGCGATAACGTTACAAACATGTCCTTGGAGATGGCAGACCTGAAGCTTGAAGCCCCTCTGCGGCAGCGAGGTTTGTCATATCTGTCATAACGGATCAATTGAGGACCATATATCGGGTGGCGTGACTCAAAATGTTATGACCTTGTACCAGTAGGCGAAGATCACGAGCGTTGATTGGATACCTCTTCCCAGCCCATCTTCTAGAAAGTCTTGCGGGACGCAATCAGCCGAAACGCTGGGAAAAACGAGTACCAGCTGTCGGCGAGAGCCCCATTACATAGTGAAACCTCGAAGGAGAAATGGTGTATATACTACACCGTCATGTGTCTGCGAAACTTTACCCGTATCTCTAAAGTGCAAACCTAAACCAGCAGTCCCTGGCAGCGTGGCCCCGGGCTGCCAAACATCCCCTACTCGACAGGTATTCTCCGCACAATGGTACAGTTCCACCCGGGATGTTCTCCCGCAATCCACTCACCCTTCACACGATTCCATCACAGAGGCAGCGGATCGCGAGCGGGGATGAATGATTCGGGGGATGGGCATGTTCTATCGCATAACACATTCCAGCCGTTTCTCCGTCACGTTCTGACGGCGTCGCTCCAACACGCTCTATTACACTCGAGGAAGCGGACGGTTCTCCTGTTCCGCCTGGAACAACGAATGCCAAGACAGTCTCCGTGCTGTGTGACGAGGTCATGTATGATGACTGGCATCCAATGTGAGCGAAAAGTTCAACGAACCAACGGTCACTGCGAGAGAGGATTGATTTCATTGGGCAACTGCAGGATGCTGTTCACAGCTCTTGCGATGCTGTGCGTTGTCAATCTGATCCATATGTCGAGAAGAACAGAAAACTGAACTGTCAGAGAGGACTCCAATTCGCGCTCATACCAAGGACCTGTGCGCAATAATGCCAAACACTTCTGCGGAAAAGAGGGGCTCCGTAAGCCTGCCCGATACTTGAGGCTGCAGCTTCCATTCTGGAACCGCTCCTTGTATGCCATAGGACGCCACTCGCCTCTGTCATCTCATCTCGTATCGACGGAAATGCTTACAGCTTATGGTACAACTACCCCTTCCGATTCAGTCACTGTGATGGCATTTGGCCCTACAACAGCGAGTCGATCAGCAGCCGAGATCGGAGTCTCACGCGCTGCCGACATTGACCTCCACCCCCCACGAACCATGCGGACAATAATCTAAGACTCTTCAGGGGTTATGTATGACCCGGATGCTCGTCGACTGCCGACACGTTGGCAACAAGAGGGGACCTTATCTTTGCTCGGGATCAATAGTTCCTGCAAAGGCGCCCATTCCGGCGCAGGTACACGTTGAATCCATATATACTATTAAGTGCTCACCCTCGACGAACGGTTTTTGCAGATCAGGTTCCGCCAACGCCCCATGATGGCCACCTACCAAGGGTCACACCAACGAAGCGTGGAGCAAATTCTGTGCAGTTGCCGGTAGATCGACTATAGCCAGCGGGCGTGCGCGATCGCTCCACAACAAACCATACCTCTGCACCCAAATCCCCTTGCCCCGATGTGTTGGCTCAAACCCCACACTGGTGGCCCAAACCCGAAATTCTAATTGGCTTCTCGCACGTAAGCGGTGAAGGGGACGCACTGAAACGGTCTCAACAATAATCCGGTGGCAGATACTTGTGGGGTTGGCATTTTGAGCTGGCACATGAAACCGGCCTGTGACAAATGAGTCCTGGACAGACGTACCTTGGCGTCGCCGGCCATCGAGTGATAGACTTGGAAGCAATGTCATCATACCAACACATGTCACTGTCAAAGGGACAGGAGGACAAGTCGCTATTGTCCCACATCGGGCTGGCTTATGAGAGGGCGCCAGATGATTGCGTTATTTAAGTCTTTAAAGTTCCCTTGTGTGATCACCTGACTACGGTTCCAATGGAAACGCGAGAGACGAAATGTATTCCCCGGTGCCTGTGGCGAACATGAATGATGGGCAGACGCGGCAGTCCGCGGCATGAATAGTTTGCGCGGATATGAAGGTGCGCCCGTGCGGCTGTCACCGCCATTTCTCTGTGGGAGTGTTGCGGGGACTCGGGACCTGAATGCGATGAGTCGAGTGCTATGCATGGGGCAACTAACGGACGCCGGGTTAGAGATGTTCAAGGAGACGAAAAAAAAAAAAGAAAAACTTATTCTCGGCGACCTTCCTTTTTTTGAATACCGCCGGCCCGTGTGATGGAAAAGTACAGCGAGTACGAGCACTCGTGCACGGTCATTTCTGACACGAAACATACATGGTTACAGTGGATCTGGACCCCGCATAACAAGAGACCGTCGAAGCTCCTCGCCAACGTACGTCTCACCGAGTCCTATGCTCTCGGAAGTGCTTCACGTTGACCTCGTTTCAGGGACTGCATGCCCGCTTTCTCGTAATGATTCGGTCATTCAGACGGCCCTCTCCAATTGACGGGCAAGGATGAGAAGCTCGCGGCGATCAACGTTGTATGTAGATTATCATCAAACCCATATTCGCTCCGATTCAGGCGTTTTCAAGGTCAACTTAAATAAAACTCACCGCTGCCGTCCCATCGTTGCTATTCTCCCCATTCAAACTCCCTCCCCTGTCATTCACCGCGCACACGATGACGCGTTCCTCTTGTACCCTCGAAACACTCGTCTACCATTACCCCTTCATTCTCGACGACATTGCCTTTTATCTGGCCGTTGACCCATTCCTAGGGCCGCCCGTAAACCTCTTTTCGCTTTTCCTCACGTGCCGTACGCTGTACGACCACTTGTCTATCGCCAATAACAGCGCACTATACGCGCGCATCTTTCGCCACAAGTTCGATTGCGAAGCCATCGAGCGCCGACTATCAGACAGGTGGACATCCGCTCCTTGCTTAGCCCGAGAACTCCGTAGCCGCTTCATCGTATTACAGCACATAAAGCATGGGAACCCTTCCCTTCGCCTCGACCGAGAAGCCCTGTGGAAGGCGTATTTGATGCTACTTGAGAATGACGGTCGTAATGAAAGGCAACTCTCCGGTTGGGCAAATCTGTCTGACTGGGTTCTCGGTGTGGTAGCTCTAAGGAGTTCACCTCCATCAACGAGTAACGGTCGCTCCATACCATGTCTATCAGATCCAGAGGGTATGTCTTTGGCCGTGTGGCTCCTTTGGATGACATGTAGCAAAGGCAAGCCTTCTCCGTTATCATATTTCGTTTCTTCTGATAAGCGTCCAGAGAGGGTTGCGGCCGAAGCCATGGCAGTACGTACCGCACTTACGAATGCAATTCTCCCATTTTTAGTGCGTGGCTATCAGGTAGAGTGTAGCGATGCTTCTTTCCATATGGGTGCTAACATTCCGTGTCCAGTATCCTTCGCTTTTTGCTCCTGACACTTATTTTTACCTTCCTTTATGTGAAGAACACGACGAATTCGCTGGTTTCTCTGGCCCTCTCCCGCTCGTCACTCAAATTCATTATCTTGGTCACAAACTTAAGCTCGCCGTACCTCCGCTTACGTCCGCCGCTCTGTTGAACTTCGTTGTGCGGCAAGAAGCTTGGCAGGACACGGTTCCACTTCCATCACGCATCGCTCTTCTCCCGGCGACACGGGAGGAGGCAACTACTCGAGGTCTCGCAACCCCTGCACTGACGCAGGAAGATGTCAGAGAATTTCACTACCATACTCGTACCCGCTTCTTCCAGCATCACCAGCGCATCACCAGCGAACGGCTTGACAAGGATTGGTTTCGCTTGGTGGGATGCCACACGCCATCGGCTGTAGAGCGACCCCTGAAAGGCATCGTTTACCCTCTTGGCACGCTAGTTGGTAACTGGAGTGGCCGCATCTTTGTGGGTCAACCTCGTGTTTCAATCTCCACCGCAACGCTCATATGACAATTTAAATAGGTTCCTGATATGTTCGCACATCTTAACGCGGCTGTGGATCGGCGTATACCTGCCGCTAGCGTGCAACTGATCCAGGAGAGGGTTTCCTGCTCCTTTGCAGAACACCATTGTTTCGGCGACCCTCTTCTCGCTCCACCACGCCGAGATGGTCTCGGCGAAGATATTTTTAACGCTTGGCTCCCCCAAGACTTGGAACTTACCCGTCGCTCTGTAAGTAAGATTTACACACTGTCGTTCGCTCATGTAATTTATTTCCGCTCGACTCCCAGGACGGGCTAGAAATTTTTGATCCTAGTACAGGCAAGAACACGTGGTACGAGACATACCGCCCCAACCGCAGGTCCCCTTATTCTACCAGTGCCTGCGAGCGGCTGTCCAATGGATTAGGCCGCGAGTGGTGCCGGCAAGAAGAATCGGACTCTGTGATGCAGGAAGACCTGGAAGACGTCGATGAATACGAAGACTTCGTCGATGAATTACCAAGCGGTGTTCAAGATATCATCATCACCGGCGAGGTGCGTCTTTTCTCGCCCCTCTTTATTCCCGTCCGTTCCATCGACGCTCGGGTGTAGACGTGTGAAAGACAAGGCGAAGCTTGGGGTTACTACTCATACATTGGGAGAATTCGGCCTTGGGACGGTTTGGTCGTCTTCCTTCGCATTCCGGTACGTAACTCGCGTTTTTCCTCAAGCTTTTTTTTCCGTTTCCCAAGGTCTTATCACGGATCAGATGAACAATCGGTATCGTGACACTGGCCGCTGGATATTCAAGGGTTACGTTCACGAACGTAGCCTTGTTGGCCGCTGGCGTGACACCGCAACGGACGAGCATGCCGTCGGTTTCGAGGGTGGCTTCGTTCTTTGCCAGGAAGATGAAGTAAACACAGCATCCATGTTTGCATGACACGGGTATTTACGACTTGATGTGCACGTATCTTTGTTGTATCTTGCATAATTGCCGCTGCGCATTAATGATGACCGTACTACAGTAGCTAATTACAGTACATAGATTGGACAATCGGAACTTGTTTCGTCCTGCCAAACTTTAATGAAATCTCGGCGGTACTTGCCTGCCGAAGAACATATGCAGCGCTTAGAACGCAAGAGGTCATCCCGAGCCTCGGGTATTCGGGTCCTTGGAGTTGCTTTAAACGAGTCGCGCTGATCCTGATCCTGTGGATCTTCTGGTCGGAGCCTCGCAAGCACGAGTGATATGTAGTGTTTGTGTCCAGTCATTCAATCGCCTACACACCGCCTGGAAGAATCAGGGTCTTCATTCGACGCTTGGGTCTGCCAACACTACTACTAGGCTAACCCCCGCCAGTCCGCCTCTCAATGAATCCCCTAATATTTGCGTGGCCTTCCAGGGTTCCAAAGAAAGCCCGCTTCGCGATGTTCTCCCACAAGACGACCCCTAACTGCTTGGCATATGACAGTACGTATTCATAATCGGCTTGCGAAGTGAAGTCCTTGTAGAGAAAACCTGTCCACATAGACGAATGAGTTCATGCACATAAGCATATGGCTGCGCATGCGAGTGCGGTGCGAACGGACCTTCCGCAGATTTTAAACGGTTTCTTTCCAGTTCCCATAACCGAATTTGGTCCTGAACCGTCACGGGGAGCAGCGGATTCTGTGCATGACGTACATGAGTGAGGTGGCTACAGCCACGCAGTTAGTGACCATCTTACATTCTTCCGCATTTGTGGATGAGCGTGGGTCGTTAGATAACTGATGATCTAGAACGCCGCAGTCGGTGTATATATTGATGCCCTGAAATGAATTGCTAACGTACCTGGTCTGCGGAGATACCATTGCTCAACGCTTTCCGCACGCTTTCACGTGTGAGCATGCCGACCACCAAGTTCGGGAAACGGTACTTCATTGTGATGAAGAGGTTGAGAACAGCAATTTCGAGGGGGTTGTCTAAGGGTCGACACGTAAGCGTGACTGAAAGGAGTCTGCGATGACCATTTTACCAGTGTACGCATATATCCTGTAGTTCGTCTCTAAGATGATAAACCCCTGCTGTCCTGCCCCCGTAGTCAGCGCGACAGATGCCCCGGAGCTTGCCCGAGTAGTTCCCGAAGTACTCGAAGTAGGTAATGGAGGCGATAGAGAGGTTAGCGTGGTGGCCAAACGCGTAGGACTGAAACGCTTGGACGACGCCTGAGATCGGGTGAGGCAGGGTTGCAAAGAAGGATAAATGGCTGGACCTTTCTTTGCCAGACGAGTCCGTAATCTCGAAGGTCCTCCAGCATAGCCTTTTGTGTTTCACTCAGTGGGTCCGTGGAATATTCCTAGTATCAAAATGGTATTCACTGACGTTAGTAGTGACAACAACTAGAATGGTACGACTCACGCGTCCGAGCTCCATTGTCGAAAGCATGAAGAGAAAGCTGAGAACTTCCACCAGGTCCATTTGTCTTTCCTAGTGCACACACGGTCAGAAAACGAGAGGTGTGCAAACAGTCAAACATACTTCTGCCATGTGCAAATACTGAAGCAAGAGACTCCACAACTGATCATGCGGCGAGTGGAGAAGAAATTGGAATCCTGAAGAGGTGATCTGAAGGGGAGAACCGCTGGAAGTGTATGAGTTCTGTGGTTACCGTGCAATCTGCTTGAAGACTCACTGGACACTCTTCATCAACTCACTACGCTGGAGCAGATACAAAACGCCTTGCGAGGGTTTCGTTGGGAGTTGACCTTGGCCAGATGACACCATATAGTGAAGAATAGTCTGAATAAGTGACGTGGAGTGAGTATATGCTGAGATTTAGACCTGACTACCCACCTCCCACCTTTCCAAGGCATAACCATCCAGAGTGTCGATAGCGGTGGGGTGTCTCTTGTCGTCCTTTTCTGCTGGTACACCGAAACTATTGGTAGTACCCCTAGATACCACTCTTCAGTCGACATAATCTCAGGATTCTGCACACTCACCCTCCCGTAACGGCCTGCCTTAGACTTGATTTGAAAGTTGAATTGAGCGCGAGTTTTGCTGGAGAATTTTGAGTGATATGCAGTCCGATCATCTCCGCCAAAGCGTCATCGTACAGTCTGAAATGGCACGAACGCGAACTCTGAGTTCCTCGTCGCCTGAAAACGAAGTTGCACTGACTTTCTTCCCTCTGGGACAACCCAGGCGGACATTGTATTCATCGGAATCGCGCTTTCTAGCCATAGCAAATTCATGATGAGTTGGCGCTCTACAGGTCCGAGTAGACTTGCGGCGCTTCAGTGCTTCGTTCCCCAGTTGGTCGGACAACAGGACATACCGAAATATCGACAGGCATGATGATGGACGTTGGTACAAGCGCGTCAACGTGTTCTGGGATTGTGAACGTAAGAACGGCAGCAGCGCGTGAGGGACATTTTCGAGGAGAGAGGCAGAAGATGACTGTTCTTGAACAGAGGGCATTCACAGACATTGTGAATCTGTTCCTGAATTCCACCTCCCGACGAATGAAGCCTAGGGTTAGGGTTAATACCGCCGACGAGCTCCACATCACACCCGCTGGGATGCCCCTTCCTTTGTCCCAATCACATTCACTCGAGGACCCTTCTAGCTCCCATATCCATGCTTTTATTCCACCGGATCTCACGGGACAAATCAAACAATTCGGCAATCAATATTGTGCAGCAGGGAGCTTCGGCGATGTCTATCGATGCCAATACCACAGTGAATGTGGAGTGAAGGAGGTCCGAGTCTTCTCATTGTCTTACTCAAACACCTGAATCTGGCCCCAGGTTGCTGTGAAAACATTTCGGTTTGAGTTTACAGTCGGAGAGGAAGACACAAGCGGCAGATCCAACAGGGTATATTACCTTTCTTTCGATGGTGGAGCTAACTTGACTAGATTTCTAGATGATACGTCGAGAGCTTGGAATCTGGAGGAGGTTAAGCCACCCCAACATCGTTCCATTTCTGGGAACCGTCTCTGGATTCGGGAGATTTGGAAACGCCTCTCTTGTGTCTTCATGGATGCCCAATGGAACTCTGCAGGATTTCTTACTGAAGTACGACGATAAGCTCACAGTCGCTCATCGGCTTCAATTCGTAAGTCCATGTATTTTTTATCACTTCAATTTCGGGCTTTCATACCGTATGTCGCTAGCTGCTTGGTATTGCCAATGGACTGCAGTACCGTATGTGCATCAGTTCGTCCTATAAAGCTTCTGTGAACAACAATGCGTACAGTCCATTCACTTTCGATTGTTCACGGTGACCTCACTTGCGTAAGTCTGGCAAACGTACCCCTATCCCTTTATGCCTCACTGCATGGCAGAACAATGTGCTTCTCGATGAAAAACACAATACAAGACTGACCGATTTTGGCTATGCTTCCCTTGTTGGAGAAATACCAGAAGCTCTGGTTTACCTCCAGGCATCCACCTTACGACCCGGTGCTGTGCGCTGGGCTGCGCCAGAGTACTTTTTCTCGAATCCCGAAGAAATGTTCCATTGCACAACCAAGAGCGATATCTATTCTTTTGGAAATATTGCGCTTCAGGTATATTTTGTTTTATTGGCGTAGAGTTCATTCTTCTCACTATATAGGTGCTGTCTGGTGAGCTACCATGGTCAGAGTTTCGACGTGATGTAGTTATTGTGCTTCACTTGGCCAAGGGCCATAAGCCTCGCCGGCCACAATCCCATCCGATCGATGACCAGCATTGGGATCTCGTAGAGCATTGCTGGTTGCCGGCTCACGAGAGACCCTCCGCTGAACACTTGGTATTCTCCATTCTAGGTTTTTTACGATCCTACCCTCAGCCGCAGCGTTTTTTCGGTCTGCTAGTGTCGTCGGAAAAGAGCAACCCGCAACCTACTCTGAGCGGGCCTTTGTTGTCACCACCTACCATCGAGCAGTTCTCGCACGATATCTCCCTCGAGGTCCTTCGTACCTTTGAAGATTTCCATTTAATGGCTCCGAACCGGTAGCATGATCAGTTACCAGCCGTCGGAGGCTTGTCACCTCCGAAAACAGCCCAGTATCCACCTCAGCTCATTCCAGACAGCAATTCGTCGACTCTCCCACTTCTATGGCGGAGTTCCCATACGCACAGTGGCCCAGAGGATGATCATGGTAATGAAGCGACTTCACAAACCGGACATTTCCAATATACTCTAGGAACCCACAATCAAAGTGAGTTTGTTGCTACTATCTCGTTTATGTTTGGGTTTCCGTTCTTGGGATTCCAACCTCTGCTCTGTGTTAGGTGGTTCGGTTGTAAATCCTGATGTCTCGGTTACCGACACCGTATTTCCAAAACGTCCCCCTCCTGCGCACAGCAAGTCTAGTGCTGCATCCCCTCCGTTCTTGAATACCTCTCTTGGACAGGACCAACTCAACACCTACCCCTTCCTATATCCACCCTCTCAGCAGCATTCTATCCATCATCCCCACTCACAGGGGACCACAGCTTTCGGTCGTGGCAATCGTGGAGCCGCTTCTGATTCGCGTGATGGGGGAGGTGGAATCTGGAGCTTCTTGTTCGGTCGCTCTATTCAACAGGCACAAAATACGCCTATCAAGCAACAATTCTCTACACCCATCAAGCCACAATCACAATTCTTAATGCAATCCGCTCCAACTTTCGTCTCTCGTCCTATATGCCCCACCCCGCCACTGCACCCACGGATCGAGGTTGGACGAAGTCACGCGGAGCCCGTAGGGGTAGACCCGGCGGAGATGATGCGTGGCGTGCTTCTGAAGAGCCAGTCCAGCTCTCCCCCCGCCCCAGCCGAAGAACTCCTTTTCCAACAACTCCAAACGCCACTCCCAGAAATTATCGACCCTGCCTTCTTTTCTCCCGCCTCAGCCTCCCACATCCAATTCCTCTCAAACCCCATTGAAGGTTCTGCTCTCCACGACTCTGCTCTCGAAGAAGTCCTTCCCAAACCACAACAAGAACAACGCCCATCCATCGTTGCTGACACCCTGACATCCTTTATCCCTCAGTTCAACCTTTACTCCTCCTCGGCCCACATGTCAGCCCAGCCCATTCCCGGTGGCTCCCCCGCCGTTGAATCTTGTATGGTCAAGCCTGACAGCGGCCGTCCAGGCCATGATTGCCTGACCCGCTCAGAGGATATGACCTCTTCCCTAGTCTATCCCCCTTCATCTCAACAGGAATCCATCGATCCCCGGTTCCTGTACCCACAGGAGACAGTGCATTCCATTCGCGGCCACTCTCCCAGTGCCCCCTCTGGATCACGTGGTGGCGGCGATGGGACCTGGAGCGCATTGGCCTCCAACCGCCCCAGTCCGTACCCCAGCCCGTCCGCGAGCCCGCGAGTCCGTTACGAAGACCTTCCCAATGTCGCACTCACCGGCCGACCACCCTCGATGCTCCGTCCAGATCCTCCCCAACCCAACAGCGGTGGTCTGATCGCCGTCTCGAAGCAGACGGTGACGAGCGAACGCGCAGCTGGTGCAAGTCATCGTCGCAGGGAGCAAGATACCAACTTTTTGTGTCCTGTGCCAGGCTGTGGTAGTACGTTCACGAGAAGTTTCAACCTGAAGGGTGCGTTGTTCAATTCGAATGTATCGCTATATCTCATATACTAACCAACTTATCAGGTCATATGGAGTCCCACAATCAGGAACGCCCTTTCCAGTGCAAGTGGCCTGGTTGTGACCGGCGCTTCTTTCGACAGCACAACTGCGAACGCCACGAGCAGTTGCATTCTAGACGCCGTCACTTCACTTGCGAGAGGTGCAACAAGACGTTTGCTCGCATGGATGCTCTGAACCGGCACTGTGAGTATCCTTAGTCGATCGATGACAATGACTAATCGTCTATCTCTACCTGGTACGCTCTGAAGGTGGTGCCGAGTGCCAGCGCATTTTAGATGCTGCCAAGGACTCGGAAAGGCTACCGGTCCCCAAGACTGAAGAGAAGGGATGGCCTGGCATGAGTGTCATGGTTTAATACCTGATCACGTTGATCCGTCTTTTTTACTGCAAGTCATCCTCAATACCGATATCATCGGACGCGCATCAAGATAATATTTATCCGTACTGATTGATATGGATTGTACGATCCACCACCTGCTACCGCCCTGCGTATATCTTGTCGTGCGTATTGTGCACCGTTCTTATTATTATTTGTTGTTCGTCTTGGCCTGTGATCGACATTTGAATATTGTTGTCGCGTAGTTCATCGTAGATATTAGTGGACATCCATTGGCTTAGCATACATATTTATGTCACTGGAACGAAAGAATTGGAAAGTCTGCCACTGCTCTGCTCTTTATTATGTATCCCCAGGTTTGCATGGCTGAGGGTGCAGTACTAGATATCTCAGAGCCCAAAGCTAAGGGAGAGCTCGCCGTCACATTTCAAGTGGAAGGGGGTTTATGGCCCATTCTTTCATTCTGTGATAACAGGAGGCAGAACTAGTCTAGGTTATAGTCAATCACCGCGATCGTAGATTCATATAATCACGAGAAGCTGTATTACATGGCCGAGAAAAAGACTTGTAAAGTAGAAGAGCTTGAAACAAAAGACATGCGTCGCATCACCGTCCACAGTGGCTCTAGTCCTCTCCGTTCGGGGACGCGATCATTGAAACCCACCATGGTTTCGTGACGGCTGTCTCACCGTACTCTGGTCTGAAGGCACTTTATGCTGACCTCCCTTGAGATGCCGCTTGAGAGAGTCTTCGCGAGCAAAGAACAGTCCACACTCGGCGCAGTGTACTTTCTCCTTGAGATGCACCGTCAAGATATGTCGTGCCAGGCTTTCTTTATTCAAGATCGTCCCGCATTGTTCCCAGAGACACGTTTCACGTGCTTTCTCTTCCCCCGGTTTGATACCATGGGTGTGCTGTAAATGTCCGACGACGTTCCGTCTGTCCGCGTTGACGCGCATTTCACAGAGTGCGCCGTCCGGGGCGAGCCACTGGCATTCAAAAAGTCGAGCCTGGCGATAGGGTCCGCATGTTGGCTCGTTGTACGGAAACGTAGCGGATTGGATGGATGGCATGGCATCGTGCGTCAGCGCGATCGACGGTTGTAGATCAGCGCACGGGTCGGGAAGAAAATCATAATCTGCAAAAGCACCGAGGAAGGCCGAGACGGAGAGACCCGTATCCCCATCGGGAGAAGAAGCGCATGTGTCCATGCTCCCATCCAAAACGTGTCGTGTCCATGCGTCATACTGTTCCAGGTTTGGGTAAGAGTGGGTGAGCGTCGGGGACAGTGACTGGGGGATGCTTGGGATGGTGGAGGGCACAGGTGGAACAGGATGCGGTTCGAAATCACGAGACCGGCCACAAAGGAATTCATGCGGTATCCGGTGCTGGTTTTGCAGCGGGAGACCGGGCGCGTGAGTCTCGTGAGCCACGTTGGAGCTCATTCCGCTCCACTGTGACTGACACGGCCCGGGATTGGAAGCCATGCTGAAGTCCACAGTCCCCGTCGCACTGGGAGTGTGCAAACTTCTATATGGCAAATGTCCTGTAGAGACTGCGAACCGCTCCCCGGTGGCGGGGGAAGGCAATGAAGAGAAAGGTGGAGTGGTGGCAAGTAAATTCTGTGGTTGTTCAGCATATGAAGGACTGTCAAAATCGCGAGGACGGGGAGATCAGCATGGTTTTCGCGGTCAACATCAAGAGTTGCACCTACCGACATATGTTCGTTGGATTCTCATACTCCCAGGGAAGCGGATTGTTTGTAAGAAACCGCTTCATCGAGTGTACGTGTTCGTCAACGTTATCCATTTATGCAACCTCTTGCAAGGAAATGGTCGAAAGATGGAGATCAGGAGCTGAAGATGGAAAATAGACCTTCCCTTCCTACTTTATAAGGCTGAAAGGCACTGGAAGAACGAACAGACGGCGCCCATGGCATCAGTACCGTCAGACGCTTACCGCTCGATGCAGATATCTGAGCGAATTCGCCATGGAAGCTCTGCAAAGCTTGCCAAGCTTGCCGGGAAACTGACAGGATGTGATAGTAGAGTCCGACGTTCACTGCAAATCGGAGCCCAAGAGTGTACATCATATTTGTCAGAACCAGGAATCGCCAAAATTACCTGCCACCGAGAAATGATTAATGACCGATGAGAGCTTACCAGAAATCTATGCTGGGTTGAGGTCCAACAGCCTGGGACCAACGACTCGGAGTAGACCCTCACGGACCCAGACACACCGCAAGGTGATGAAACGCCACATGCCGTTGTCACAGAGCTTGCCATGCAAGTTGCCGAGACACCGACAAGATCATGGTGGGTTTCTGGATTCCACGGTCACTGCAAATGAGCCCAGGGAGGACACCACATCTAACTATCTGCCACCGAAAGATCGATGTGGACCTGCCGGCAATCTATGCTGGCCTGGGCGGGGTGGTGGGTGGTGACATTGGAGGGGTGTTGGCTGGCACCTCCAATTGTCCTTTTTTATAGAAATACTAATCGACCTTCGGGGCCCCGGCCTTGTTGCTATGCTACTTGCTGTATCAAGTTGGCTTATCGCAGATCAACAAACGATGAACATGTTCAAGAACGCCCAAACAAAGCCAATCACCAGCTGTGTGGGCGTCTGTTCCTTGGAGGGCAGCCACAGTATACTACCAACAGCACTACAATCAACGCACTGCCCAGTGGAGTGCCTTCCTTAGGTGAACCAGATGTAAGTAATATGTGGCAGGTAAATACATATATCAGACACTATTCAGTGTATTATGAAGATCATGCAGTACATCTCGCGGGGGTAATGAAAATTGCCAAAGGGATAAAACCTGTCTCGACAATTCAGCTCATGTTTTATTTAAACGAGTCGATAGACAAGGTGATTAGATTACTCACCAGTTAACAATGTCCCCATCAGCGAGCCGCGCCGCTGCAGGTCGCGCGGTGGCTGTCCATTACCCCTCTGCGCGTGAACAAGGTGCCACATTTCGGGCACGGCCATCGGTACTCGAGATGCTTTTCTTGAACATGTCTAACGAGGCAACCCTTGGTTAGTTCATCGCCGCAGTCACCCCACTGGCATATGAGCCTCGGAGCGTCATTGGCTCGGTGAACTGTTTTCAGGTGTGAGGGAACATCGTCTCCGCGAACTGGGGTACCGCATGGTCGCCCATTCGTGTTCCATCCACAGCGGTAGTGCTTCAGTCCAAGACCAATAGCGATCAACTCGCACGAATCCTAGAAGTAGAAGAAACGTTAGTCGGCACGTTCCTCTAGGAGAAAAGGGACAAATGAGTTACATCTTCGCCGAATGAGTTATTGAACATCTTGATTGTTTCAGAGAGTACTTGAGTAGAGTAGTTGATACTTCTGGGTGTTTGATAGCGAGATGACCTTCCGTGCACATTCCTTATATCTAGGTGCTAGACAGTTCCATTGACAAACCCTGGTGCTTGACATTGGCATGGTTCCCGACGAACCAACTGCCAGGCGTTCGGTGAACCGAATTACCGAACGCCGTCCAGGTATCGGACGTCATTCGGACTGAGATATGGATGTAGGATAATGGCTGGGGCAACCTAATGGAAAGGACTCCAGAACTCCAATGGCAAAGGAAATGGCTGGATCGGGTATGTCGCGCACTTTTTGACCTGTAAATGGTGTCATATGTGGAGCACATGGAATCCCGATAGCGGAGGGTAGCACGCCGAGGACCAAGTTGCCACAATGGAAGAGGCAAACAAGGAAATCTAGGCGGAATTAGGCTTTCGTGAACTCCATTATTAACCCTAAGTGATGGATTTGACCGGATTTGACCGGTTTGATGGAAAACATTCGGAGCCGCAAGAGGCTCTAGCGCGTAGTCTCGGTCTCTAGTTCAAACAACGAGCGAATGAGCTGTCGCAACCGGCTTCATGCACGCACCAAATGAATCACTACCTGACAGAAAATGCATCGCTTAGGGGTCCGTTGCCAACGGAAACTGGAAAAAGCAGACACTGGCGTCGACCGCGACGTGTTAGCCATGCATCTTGAAGGACAAGATCTCGATAAGCAAGGTTCATGTAGAGCCTCGGGACTACGCCATGACCGTGACTTACCCGAGATCATCGATCAGAGTTGGGGAATCTGGGTGCTGTGCACAGTGTGTAGACTTTTGAGCCGAGCAGCTCGCAGTTGCATTGAGACCAGCTTTACCCAGGGACATTGAGTCCTACCAATCCTAGTCCCAGTAATCTCCAGAACAGTGTAGCAGACGACAATGACGTTGAAGAGGTCGAGTGAGTACAGTAGTAAGTCTTCGCTAGGCCCAGCAAACTCTCAGGCTGATCATATACGCCGGTGGCGGAGTTGTTCATACAAGTCATTGCTAATTGGGGACACCCCCGAATTCGTTCCCCACGAACCCCGAGCGTTGCCTGAGCGTCTGAAGGCAATCAAAGGTCCTTGGACCGTTTCACAAGTGAAGCGTGCCATCGCGAGATAGAGATACAGTACAGTCGGACATAATGCATAAGAGATGACGCATAATGCACGGTATTTTGAGAGCTCAATTGGGCGCTTGCGGGTCTCTTTCCCATCAAAGTTCCTGCCAATAATGCATATTTCTCGCAATGCATGGCTGGTTAGGTGGTCCCAACCATACTGTACTTCGTCGACTCCGGGTGGCGAAGAGCGTCGAGCGCGACGTGGCCCGCACGTCGCGGCAGTTTGAAAGTCCCGTCGGGTTGAATTGAACTTCCATTTCAACTAAACCTACGCAGCCACGCCCAGTACTAGTGCTCCAGTATGATCACAATATTACTACGGTGTCACCATCCCCAGAAGTCGGAGCACATCCCTCCGCGCGTACCGTGCTAGTGTCAAGCGTTCTGGCCAGTCCATTATACAGCATGTACGGCGACCTTGCCATGCCCATTCCAATTCAAATGGCATGCTGTTGGCTATCCTGGATGTCAGGACTTGTAGATCCGAGTCACATACATGTTCACCACGTTCTGAAGGTATATTGTTGACCCAGATCCGGTTTTATTTTAAGAGTGGGTTGGTAATAGTCAGTCTACCAGAGTCAATTATTACCCGGCGTAATCGCAGAAGACGGTCTTCTTCTTCGTGCCAAGCCTAGCTGTGGTGCCAATGACTCAGGTGATCGCGCACCTGGAAATCACCGTGCACACGGTGCTGCATGGACTGATGTTCTTCACCGCAGAGGTTGGCAGGAACGAGGTTTTCATATAAGACCGGTAAGCCACGGTCATGAACATGCCAATCCAGGCGTGACATCATCAAACCCAACTTTGGGGTTAGGGTTCGTACAGGCGTAGTCGACCGACGCGCAAGCACGACGTTTTGAACCACTACCCTTTTGTCTGGACGTTGTACCGTGAAATCTCGCATTCACAGTGTCTACTACTAAACCATGTCATTTTCCGTCCATACAGCGGCTCGGAACAGTTCGTCCTCCGTGCTGAATTCGACCCTCTCGTTAGTAATCCACCGCTCGTAGATCAACTTTCCTTAGTGCGCGCCCTTGTCACTGAAGACCCAAAGGTTGTCAGCGAGACCGATGCAGTGGGTTCTTTTCTCCATAATTTTACCCCTACAGCAAACCTGACGGTTGCAGGACGGTCGTATGCCATTGCATTGGGCGGCGTCCATCGGTGCTACCGAGGTCGTGCGTTACCTGATCGATCAAGGAGCGGACGTCTCTAAAGTGGACGGTAGCGGCTGGGCGGCACTGCACATAGCCGGTTCGATCATCCACGGTCGGTATCTCAAGTTTATCTTATCTTGATTTCGTATAGTCAGCGCTGGCCACGAGGAAGTCGTTCAAGATCTTATCGGCGGTGGGGCAGACGTAAACCAGAGGAATGATAAAGGGATCACCCCACTGTGCGATACACCGCAACAGTCATCTCGCTTTATTCATACCGTTCGATCGACAGGCATTACGCGGCTTCCAAATCGCGTATAGAGGTGATCTTCCCGGGTATCCAGCCACTCCATGTCTTTAATGTTCGTTGTCCGTTTTATACTCCAGATCGGCAGGTACCTGATTCAACGAGGTGCAGATGTAAGTAGACCTCGCCGCAGCACTGTGTTCTGAGGCTAACGATCATAGATCAATGCGAGGGACAAAGCCAACCAATTACCCCTGTCAGTGAAGTCATTGTGAGATGGGCCTCCATTCGGCTCACATGTACCATTCAGTCATCGAGCTGCCACCACCGGTTCCACCGGATTTATCTCGCTTCTATTGCACCCCCCAGAAGGCGTCACGACAAAGCCTCGCCTGAATACGGGCGATCGAGTCGGTAAATATGAACTTCGACTATAGCACGTAACACTGGGTAACCGCTCGTTACCAGGAAACACGCCGCTTCATTTGGCCATGGAATCTGCTCATGCCGAGGCTGCGGTGCTTTTGATCGAAGCTGGCGCCGATCGCGGAAGGGTACGCGCTTCCTGTCGTCTCACTCAGTTCCCAGATCCCTGCTCACGCAAGGATGATTGTTACAGACCAACGTCGAAGACATAACACCCGAGAATATGGACGGCGTTGGTGGTGAGGAACAGAGGAGAGCGAAAGCCTACGTCGTCGATCGTTGTGGCCCCCCGTGAATCACAGTAGTGTAGGATCTGGAATTGTCGCATCATCTGTAGCTGTGTGTGATCGCGAATCATTCTATTCTGGTAACCTCTTCGTTCGTTGCGGTGCAACGTCAAGAACCGAGGGATACGCGCCTCCAGGAAGATGTTTTTCAATTCCAGATTCTAGATAGACAAGTTCAAGAACGACATTCCTTTTTACTAAAGATCTGTTGATGAAACGGTAAAATAGGGATGAAACGGTAAAATAGGAACGAACGCAATCTGTAGAAGTACCTCCGAGAAACGATGAGCTTACAACACAATAATTCAATATAGTCTATGATGGACCCAGAAGATATTTTTAAAGCCCAGCATCGCCACCACATGGAACCACCCTCACAGAGGCCGCTTCGGGAGAAGCTTAATGATGCGATGCTGCTTCACCTCCAGCCCTTCCTTGCCAAAGTAGCGCTCAGAGTCAAACGACCAGTGCAGCGAGCCGACGATCCAGTTCTGTAGCCCCTCGACGTATATCGCGACCTGTTTATCAAGTTCTTCACCCCACGAAGGGAGCATCGCACGGTTGTCCTCGAAGCGCTGAATCGTAGCCTTGCAAAGTGCACCGACATGGTCTACGGCACCTTGAAGGTCTAGCCCCTGTTCTCGCATGAGGACGACGATCATGTTGTGGGTATCGCGTCGAGATTGCTCGACGTTGTAGGAAAAGATATCCTTGATAAATCGAATCAGCTTACAAAAGGCGTATGACAGGGAGGGAGGAGGCATGATTTACGTTGGACCATGTGACGAGGTCGTTGGTGGCTTCTTCCATTGCCACGATTACCGGGTGTGACATGACCTCATCAGGCAGATCGATACGGGCAGCGTATTCGATAAGCGCAAAGCAAGGCTTGCAGCCGCTCGTGTCTCGTCTGACGGTGATATAGGATTCGAGATCTGGGATGTGTCCATTGGCGCGATCATCCGATTGTTTGACGACAGCAGTGAAGAACAGATCCATCGTGTGGATGAACCGCTTGGTGCATCCCGGACCACCGGTCTGGATGAAGCGGCTAAAGAACCTGTTCCGTTTCGAAATCAATTTTTCGACACTACAGAAGCACAGGGGCAAGAGAGAGAAAAAAACCCACGACTTGGACATCAGACCTCCAAGCTTGTCCGTCTCAAAGTGGATGGGATCGCGGAAAGCGCCAATACAGCATTCCCGCATTCCCCATGTGTTCGTCACGTCAAATTCATCCAACCAGTCGTCCATGTTAAACAACCAGTTCATGAAGTCTGAGCAGACGCGAAGGTGAGATTCGTCGGCGTCTGGGTAGCAAGATGCGGTGAGCTCTCCGGCTTTCAGACCCATAAACTTGGTGGCGCGGGGCTCAACGAGCCGGGCCCCTTGCAGTAACCACTGTTCGGAGGCACGAGCAACGTTGTAGCAATGAGGGCTGAGGTATAGGGGATAGTGGCAGTCGGAGACGAGGTCTGGGAGGATGAAGCCAGTGAAGGAGTGCTTGGGAGCATTGTCGTAAGTTGCAGTGGGAGACATGTTGAACGATCGAGGATGAAGAAAAAGACGACCGGAATGCTAGGCTATATTATAGAGAACCAGACAAGGGTGACAAATGGTGAAACATGTCAAGTTGTTTTATACCTTTGTCCGGATATCTAATAAGTCCAGGTGGCGTAACTGTCGCTCGGTGCTCAGGGCCCAAGCCTCTGGCACATGGCACGCTCGATCTGTCACGGGGGCAAACTAACCAACTAAAGATAATCTATGCGGTGACGAGATCAGAGTGAGATGTCTTTGAAACTCCAGAATCCTGCTGCGTACGGGATTGTCGGGGACAGCTGTCGCCCATTCACAGCCGAGATAAGAGAGAGCGCACATGTATTCTCTGCACGGCGGCGCAGATTTGAAAGAAAGAGTTGACCTTGTGCCGCAGTTCCGCTCATTGCGATAGGCCGCGGATATTGAAAGTGTGTAAAGCCGTTGAGCTCCCCGCGATCGAGACTCAACGGTACTTCACCCTAGGTTCAAGGGGAAGAGACGGCGGCGCGCGACGGGAACGGTTGGAAAAACCGGCACAGATGTGTTCACCGTCGTGGAGCCTTGTGCGGTGTAACTTAGATCCAATCTATTTTAGACTACACACTTTTTTGTGTTTTGTTCGCTGGCCGGACAATGGCGCGGATCTGAATCAATTTTCAACGTTTGAACTGCCTTGAACGAGTCTAACCAGGTTTCTGCGATTAATCAAGGTTATGTAACCAGGAAAGTCATCTGAAAAGATAGATCGTCTACGTTCCTCGCACATGATGCCGGTTCAAGGTCGCCGCATCGGCACACGCGACACGGTCATCGTGATGGTACGAGAACCCATGAAACCGGGGAAGTGGGACGACGGTATGTGCGGGAACTTCGAAAGAGCACATTGTGTGGAGGCGCTGAGACACCGTGACAGAGCCTGTGAACGAAATGTGAGAGCAATAAGAGCATACTAGGGCCTCTAGTCAACTGGCCGGGATCAGTACTCGACAAAGTCGGTTTCATGTCAGTGCTTACATAACCCGAGCCCGTTTTGACTGTGAACTTGGAAGCAACGCGGAGGGAACAATGTCCTCCTCAGCGCTCCCCCTCAAACTCATCCCCGCATCAACACCAGTGCGGTCCACCCCCACTTCCGAGGTGGCGTGTGGTGCGAGAACACCAACGAAGCAGTCAGTGGCCGCCAACCCTGGCGAAATATCCAGCCCGCACGAACTGACAGCGTTCGTAAGTACATCAACGGCGAACCCTCTGCCTTGTCATTGACAGAAAAGCCGTGTTCCAGGTAGAAACGCTGTTGGAGCAGCTCGATTCCAAGTTTGACGAGATGTCGTCGCAGATACTCGATCGGAGTCAGTCTCCACTCGCCTTTGTCCGCGTCGCTTGCCCAATCTGACCGATGCTCTTAGTGGCACAAATGTCTAACCGCGTCGACGCGCTCGAGAACGCGATCCAGGACATAATTTCTGGAGATGTGACCACTCCGAGTGCTTCCCCTACACAGTACCCGCCAACCCCTGGACCGCGGCGAAGTGGAAGTGGTGTGTCATGAGTCTTCGCGACTACTGGTTCCGCGCGTGCACTGTTCTTGCTTGCATTGAGTTCCTCTCCGATGGGTCTCGGTCACTTCTGCACTAATCACGATCGAATCATTATCTATAACGTTTGTCTGTAATTAGTCTCCGAGCAAGCCTGGAGTTCCGGCGTATGTCTCAGCATCATTGAAGGCCAGGCCGACAGAGGTAGTTCATTATTTGATGATCCGTTGACAATACTATCAACCAGCAAACCTCCGATTACGATGCCAAGTCAAGAATCCTACCCATACCGAAGTCCCTGCGACAAAGTTTGCCGTCGACAAAAAGAATCATCCTCTCCCCTTCCCAGAACTGAATCTCTAATCTAGACCCGGCGCCGTCGGGCCAGTCAGACCAGGAGTCAACACCCGTCGTTGGGGCACACTACCAGGAGCCCCCCCACCCAGCATCGAAGACAACATTGCACCCAGCGGGTTGTCAGGTTGTGTCTTTGGTGGTGGGATGGCAAAGTACAACGTTGTGATTTCAATCAGTGCCTAAATCAGTCGACCCCCGTGAGTTGGATCAACATGCACCAAGGGTGGTAACTCGCAGACTCACGGAACGGACCTCCTTGCTGGCAAGGACACCACCCCTTGATTGATACGTACCGCACAATCGAACCCAGCTTTCGCGCATTATTTTGTTCTTTTCAGCGTTCGCTCGCTGACATGCCAACACTGCAAGTTGGCAAAAGTTGAGGACATTGTCGGTGGTCAGCACGACTTCGCTCGAATCGGATACCTGAAGGGGCGAGATTTCCAGTGACGATGCCAAGGATGGACGAGCGGCTATTATTTTGTTGACGAATTGGACGATGAACGTCCGAGCTGCAAGTATATTCCCGTTCTCTAGGTATCTGTGTACAAAATAAATTGAGCTTCGGCGTGATTCGCTCAAGGGTAAAGGGTACCAACGGAAGGGTACCACGGAGGGCAAAATTTCCTGGTATACCACCGACGGCGGACCAATCTACCATCATCTGTGCTAGAAGACGAGCACTATCCCTCTTTCCTGATGCCAGGAGATGGAGTTCCGCTGTATCATATGCCCCGTCTAGTCAGGGAAAACAATATTGTCAGATGCCGGGTGAACGTCCTGTGGGGAGTGCTACGGTACCTTTGTAAAGCAATTCACCGATGTAGTGGTGAAGATCGGGATCGCCAATAGGATATGTACCATGTTTAGCTGTCCACCTAGTCACGATGCATGAGCACACGGCAGATCCGAGAACGGAAGACATCACAAACGCGACCGCTCTATCGATGATCGTCTTCCGCCACGTCCCTGAAGAGCCAGTGAGCGCGATCAACTGCGTGACCCTCCCTAGTAATTCCGTGTGAGAGTCAAACAAAAACCAGATCCCTAAGGATCGATGGTCGGGAATGGCGGACCTCTTGATTCGTCTGACACGCTTTCCCCTTTGCTTTCGTACACATCCAACAGAAACAGTGTGAGATCCGTTCCGCTACCCTGCTGTCCGGACTTGAGCATTTCCCGCGCGGATTGGAAGAGCACATCAATCGCGGTGTCGTACTGCCCTGCTTTAGAGTACCGGGAAGCAAAAGTGCGCGCTTTTTGGTGAGCCTCGTAAGGCTGCCCACTGGCAACTAATGGTAGGATTGCATTCAGTGCACGGGAAGAAGAGGCTTCACGGGGAGGCATTCTGTATGGATGTGGACAAAGACTATGATTACTCTATCGGGCGTCGGAAGTCTCCCGAGGGAGACAGCGGCACTGCCATCGGGAATCACAGCACCACTAAGTGATTGGAATGATGCCAAAGTCACGGAATGCTGTACGCCAACCAAACTTCCCCGATCTGTGGATCGGCTCCAACCCAATCTTTCAGAAACTCCGCGACGGCAGTCTTGACCGCCCATCCAACAAGAATGACCATAGTCGTGAACAAGGGATGACAGTCCAACACAACTGTGCGTATGCTTGGGGTCAGCCAACCTGAGACATCCATGGCTAGGGGGGGAGTGATATACCTCGAAGACCGAAACCTGCAGCCAAACCACCGAGCACGTTCCGTACTACCCATTCGCGATCGAGCTTGTCCTCGTCCCAAATTTCGAGTGCGCCAAGGATCCAGGGATTCTCGTATGGTGTATCAAACCGATACGGACCCTTTCCCGGTAGTGACAATGATGGACGCCAAATCGTAAGCAGAAAGAGCAGAAAAGATTTCGTAAATGATGAGTAAAGGATGGCCAGTGGAATGTGCGACATCCTAAAAACAAATAAAATCATATGTTCGATATCCCGTCAGGACGTGGACTCCTCACTTGAATTGTTGGCGTATACCAGACACCTCGTTGGAGCAAGAGGCCTTCCAAGATCTAATCCAATCAGAGAGTCCAAGCACAATATACGAGGCGAGTACCACTCCCGCGTGGAACGCGACCGTTTCTGGCAGAGTATGATCCACTGAGCGGAATAAGGGAACTCTGGATCACGGACCTATTAAGCAGGCCACGAGGACGCGCAGAAACACCTCGTTTGTATCAGCGCTCCATTGCGAGAAGTCTGCGGCGACCTGCGGGTCTGGGAGCTCATCATTAGATATCTCCGGCAGGCATCTTGCATTAGGACATACTGAGCTGAGCCCAACGTATAACTAACATTCCACGCGTCAGATGGTGAAGGGAAGATGATACTATGTTACTGACAAGCGTCGACCAGCACTAATCCACTTCCGAGCTTCAAGATATGTAGCCATCTGGCCTGCCTTGCAGTAATGTAAGTAATGGCTGCACGATGGGTGAACAAACAAGCTTTTCCCTGACAAGAGCCTTTTGCCGCGCAGTGTCAATGGCCGTCGTGTCTTCCACAACGACGGTCGCGTTCGCGTCCTTGGGTTGGGCATCGGGAGCCTTGGTCTTCTCATACGCTTTACGCGGCTCGGTGGCTCTGTTGTACAGTAAATGCCGGTATACGCCTCTCTTCAGCAGTATCAAGTCAAGAAGTAGCGTGAGCGTATCGTGCTCTACGTAGGGATCCGCAAAGGCAAGACATTTACTCTGTGACTGATTTCAATTCGCGTCTCCGCCATTGTTGGACAGCACTAACGCATTGTTCAAGGCGCAAGTTGTAGGCAGACTCGTAGACGGTGTAGAGATGAGATATTGGCTGCGCACAAGTAATGCAGATGGCCATTCGGAAATCAGAAAGCTCTGTCGAAGGAGAACATCAGACTAAGCGTGGGAATATTTATATTTCCTGGTTAATCTCATTTGTTTTCCGGGTATTCCCTTCTGAGCGGTATCCGTATTGAATGTCACACCGACACTCTTCATAGCTCGCCTGCCACGACTATCTCACTTATGTTAACTGTTTTCAGTGTAATACAATTTACGACCGACATCGCACAAGGGGCGGTAACGACCTCCGTAACCTTAGGCAATGAAGGGGAACATTACCTTCCTCCCCTTGGGATAAGCGCCCCCAAATTCCTTCTTGTAATTAACGTGTTTCTTCGCAGCCCAGATGTACATTGTTCCGGTGGCCAAGATCCAGAAACCATAGGCTTTATATTCCTTGTCAGAAAAAGTCTAGACGCGTGGAAGAAAGGACTTACCAATCCAGCTGCCAGTCATCCAGGCAATGGCGAACCATGCAAGACTTTCGAAGAAATAGTTGGGGAAAGACACGAGGGAAAACCCGTATCCCTGGGGAATAGCGCGTTTGCGGGACCCAGCTGAACGAAGGTTGCGGAGCGTGACGTGAGTGCTCAGATTGGATATCTCAGCGAACTTGGTTGCGAGGGGGCGTGAGACCCACAGACAAGATCATGAACAGAGGAAGAGAACTCACTGCCCAAATTGCGGTACAGGCCCAGATGAAGACAGGGTCATTCCGCGACGTGCCACGAATATATGGGGACATCGCGGAATACTGTGGGCCGTAAATTGCCAGTGCTAGGAAGAGTCCTATATGCGTTGCGGGCGTAAACTGTGAACTTCGCTGAATCGCAGAAGACGCACGTACCGCTACCAAGGTAATAATGGGCTGAACTATACGAGAAAAAGAAATAAGTGGGGACCGGCGGAACAACAATAAAAAGTCCTCACTTTTTGAAAATGTTCGTGAATGGCATCGTGTCATGAGAAAAGCGGTGGATACTGCGGCAAACTATCTTAGCTTGACTCGGATGAATTACGGACGAACTACCCACAAAAGTGTTTCAAACTCGCGCTTTGCAAAGTGGATCATGACTAGCGCATATACGAACCTATGAGTCGCATAAACGCCTCAAAGAAAGGAGAAAAGTAATGGGGGACGCGTACCGTTGCAGCATGCTGTGGTAGACTGGACCGCCCCAGATGTATTCGGGGAAGTGGTATAATATGGGGTGTATTGCAAGTGGGCCAGCCTTTTCGATCGCGTTAGTTGCATCAACAGAGATCTTGACGCGTCGACACACGTATTCGATTAAGAAGACCGTCTTCCAGCTGATCTGGTGGCCAAGATCCTTGACGAGCAGCTCACCCCCATCCACAACCCCAGCATCCGCTAATTTAACCTCATCTTTTAAAGTGTTTTTGCTGTCTTTCGGAGTAATTTTTTGCCGCGCGGGATAAAACTGGGAAGTGTTCAAGGTTATGCCCCGCAGAGCTGCATTGAGACCAGACTCGGACTCACTTTGGGGAATTTTTTGGCAATGGCTGCCTTGACGTCGCCAATTGTCGCGTCCTGGACCTGTTTTCCTGTGATGTCGAACTGACTGGGAAGCCCACGAGCGATGGCGATGGGCTTTCCTGCCGGCGACACCGTGACAAAGACCATCGTTGCGATGGAGTTGGGGAGGAGTGTCCCTCACGTCGGTTGCTCGTTGCTACTCATGACACATTCCCGGGGACTCCCACGGTAGTCAGGGGGATTCCTCGAGTTCCCGACTGCCAAGTAAGGGTTAATAATTAAGTAATTAATCAATTTCTTGTACCTAGTAGTGCAGCATACCTTTCACTCTCACTATCTTGCGCGCCGGGTGGAGCGTCCTGGACAAATCGATGTTGTCGCTGATCTCCCACAGCGCCAAATATGCTGTTCATCCCTTCGGTCGGTCAGTTCAGACATGCCTAGCCAGTAGGTTCCATGCCATGCCCCAGTTGGCGTCAAGCTGACCGAAAGCAACAGGGCGAACGTTCTCTGCAGTGTCCCCGGTAGAATTGGAGTACGATGAATACATTCCACCAAATGGCAACAAGACCGGACGACCCCTCGTCATCCTTCATGGATTTTTGTAGGCACCTCGTTAGCACCTCTCCTCTACAGTTGATCGAAAGAACTGTCTTACAGTGGCTCCAAGCGGAATTGGCAGTCACTCTCCAAGGCATTCGCGCGCGACCTCGAGCGCCCTGTGTATACCCTAGTGCGCTGTCACCGGTTCTCGTTGCGATAACTCGTGTGGGGTGACATGAAGCCATGCAGGACCTTCGTAACCACGGCTCTTCGCCGCACGTTCGGCCCATGACTTACACCCACATGGCTGCGGATGTTCTTGATTTTTGTCTGAGACTATCTTTATCAGATATCTCCCTCCTTGGACATTCCATGTACGTCCACTGTCTCCTTGCGTGGACGTGGTCTCATGCCTGTTCGCAAGGGGTGGAAAAGTCGCTATGACGTTTGCTCTCAACCCAGAAACTCCCACACATCTTCTAAAGGATCTCATCGTGTCCGACATCGCCCCTGTACGCGCCAAAGTATCCGCTGACACTGTTTCACATATCCAAGGCATGGAGGAAGTGGAGGCGAGCAATGTTTCTTCTCGTAAGGAAGCCAACGAAATTTTAGAGAGATTTGAGAAGGTATCCATCTCCCCGCTTACCACGATCTGGAGACTGACTGGAGTTCCAGGACCCCAGTGTCCGCGCATTTTTATTGACTAACCTGAACACTGGGCAATCACCATTAAGGTTTAAAATACCGATGGAGATATTGAAAGAAGGGAGGCCCGAGATCGAATCGTTCCCTTATGCCCCCGGCGAGCAAGCATGGAATGGACATGGATTATTCGTCAAAGGGTCGAAGAGCAAGTAAGTTGCATCCCTGCGCAAGAATTATGGATCTCTGATAGTACCAGATTCATCAATCGGCACAACAAGCCGCTCATAAAGAACTTCTTCCCTGAGAGTGCGATTGAAGAACTTGATACCGGACATTGGAGTAAGTCAATGCATTTTCCACGCCCACAACTGCTCACTCTGTCTATAGTACACGCAGAGATGTAAGAGTCCATGATATGGCGTACCGTTAGTGATGTTGATCTCCCGTTTCCAGGCCCAATGAATTCAAGAAGCTTGTAGTAGACTTTGTAAAACGCTCCTAGTACACACCGGATGCACATCACACCTTAAAAAGTGACAGGCTATAAGTATTATTCCGACTGACATTCATCTATCCAGGATCGTTTCGCCAGAAGTAACCCACAACTGAGTTTCGAGTCATCTAGCAGACCAGCAACAGCACCACACGTTACTCCGCATTTGATTTCCTTTGTTCATTCGGAGCTACAGCATTGCCGGAGGCCTCGGTATCCCCCGTTACTCTTTCGGTTGCAAAAATAGTCGGCGTGAGTGGTGAGTCCTCTGCTTTGGTCGATGCCTGCGCAGGGTTCAACTCGAGATAGTTGATGCTATGAAGAATGAAGGTTATTATCACCGCGAAATACGGCCAGTACCGAAAGCGTGACTGACGACTTGAGCAGTGTATAAAAGGCCGCTCCAAGCAGAGAGCCCAGAAACGGACCAACCCAATACTGAGAGCCGAACGAAGGTTGGCAGAATGACCACATGAGGTTTGTTAGTAACGAGACATACCACCCAGTGCTTGGAGTGCCCCGGAAAACTGAAACCGGTGACTACCGCGGGACCAAACGCTCGAGCGGTGTTCATACTTGCGCCAGTGTAGAAAACAGCGAACCTGACCATGGTGAATGAGTGCCCCATAAGCCTGCGGTCAAGGCAACAGTAATTGACGCACAGGTGTCCAACAAATAGCGTCAGCCCGATGCCAATCTATACCATCGACGGTCAGCTACTGCCGAGTCAAAAAGGAAGAAAAAGATCCACAGGAGCGAACGGCGTGGCGGAATGTTTCTCGGCGGCCAACATGAGTACGGCAGTGACCAACGCAGCCGTGATGAACATCTCTATGAACACACCCTGGGCCGAATTTATTCCCTGCTGCAGGAACGTGCTAGAAAATAAAGAAATAGTCTGCCTCGCTCGCTTCAAAATATGCTCGGAAACCGTACTTGACGCTGAGCGGTCCAGGGGTTAGACCATATACAATTGCCGATGCAGCGATCGCGCCCACCATCTGCGCTATGCAGAACAAGACGAATCGGACGGGACCTACGATTCCGACGAGGAAGAGCGCCAGTGTGATGTTCGGGTTGAACAGTCCGCCCGTAACACGGTAGAACAGCCAAGCGGTGACGAGGAGACTAAATCCCATGGATGTTGCGATGTAGAGCACATACTCGATGGTGGATCCGCTTTGGAGCGCCTCGCCAGTTGCGGCTTGAATACCGCCAAGACCGAGAAGGAAGAAAAAAGTCGTCCCGACGAACTCGATAGCAGCGGCGGTGGCATCTACGGAAAATGATTGGAAGAGACGCTGTGAGCTCCAGTACGAGGGTTTCGATTCGGCCATTGCAGTGGACCGGTTTGAGCGGTCAGCCAGTGCAAAGATTGTTGGGCTAAGCTTCGGAGGGTGACTGTGTTCATCGTGAAGCCTTGTCGGTCGCAATTCAAATCTGGCTTGAGAGCTGCGCCGGTTGGTATCGATATGCCATGTTTCATGTTCGAGCTTCCTTGCGACAAGTCGTTGTGGAAGCAGGAATGACTGTCTTCCTTGGACTCTTTGGTCAGCCTAGT
The DNA here is from genome assembly GCA_038091165.1 of Rubroboletus pulcherrimus. Taxonomy (NCBI): domain Eukaryota; kingdom Fungi; phylum Basidiomycota; class Agaricomycetes; order Boletales; family Boletaceae; genus Rubroboletus; species Rubroboletus pulcherrimus. Next base: position 38,633 of record JBBPNY010000109.1, read on the forward strand.
AATATTGTATACGGGAGACTAACGCACATACTCTAGAGCTGTTTCTTACTCCAAAAAGGCAACAAAGATCGAATGGAAGTTACCACAACACGATACCCCTTCATGATGGTAGACCGCTGACATGAAGCAGAGGGAACAGTAACTGCCTGAAGAAGGCTGAGAGACAGGAGAAGCTAACGTGGAGACTACGAGATTCATTAGTAGCGCTTTGTGAGGGCATTCAAGCAACCTCGCCTACATTTTCACTATTGTAACTACTCACTTTCCACTGGACGATTACCCGTGCAACCTAGTTTGTGTCCAAGCCGCCACCAACACAGACCTCGAAACAATGCCAATCTCCACAATCCCCGACCCCACGCTGCTGGGCGTCGCTTGCATAGCTGAGCAGGGACACGTGATCGCCACACCAATCGCCCTGCTGATCGTTGGTGGCAGACCGCTTGACATTAACAAATAATATCCACAAATACATACGCAGGAGTCTATAGAACTGACCTGATAATATTCAGTTTTCACTGGGAGTGCTGAGAATATGTTGAAACGTCGACCACGGTGATCACTTGTTTCTCATTGTTCGTTTAATAACCATCCAGAATGACAGGGTCCCGGATGCAGGCATTCGTCTGGACAAACTCGATCATCGCGGCTGCGGCGGTTTCCTAGACCCCGGCGGATGTGAAGGCTGATAGGACAAAAGAAGAGAGCGTAAAATTTATAACACTCTTGAAGTCGGACGACGAAACATGAAACTGCGCTGTGGGTCATACGGACGTTTCCCAGGCCTTCACAACCGTCTGTGATCAAAGACCAGAATGATTCGGTTTTGAATGGGGTATATGCGGGATCCAGGAGTCACCCGTTAGGGAAAACCATTGGCGAGGGAGGGTATGGGAAGGTTTCAAGATCAGTCCCAGTCTTTACTAGACCTGCTCTTTTTCGCGGTACTCCGTTTGTCCTTTTGCAACCGCCTACGCCCATCATCTGCCTTTTGGAAGCTAGCTACACGTTCCCGTTGTTCCTGAGTTGGAGATTTTGTAATCAAACTCGCCGCTGACTCTGCAACCAACGTGTGTAGCTGAGCAGGGTAAATGTTTAAACGAACGGAACGAGCAGTGGATCCCAAACTGGCACGGACCTTTGCAAGCACGTCATCCACATTAGATGCTTGAGAGCGGGAGGCACTAGAAGTCATCAATAGAGAGTGCGTCGATTTCACGTAGTACGGCTGGAAAAAGCGGTCATCGGGAAGGTCGGCATACCGACGAAATGAATAAAGCTCACACTCCGCATCAGGCGCTCTCGAGCCCAGAGTGGTATCCATGGTGCATCAACGCGACACCGAGTAGTTACTTTGGTGGATAGTTTGTTGACGTTCTGAACAGGACATCAGTCACGAAACCTCCCCGATTCAAGGGCCTTTCTTGGCATGATCAGATACTCAACTTGACCACCAGGACCGGAGCTACGTGAAAATGAGAGTTCGACCAAATCTTTGGGGATGGTCGCCGCGGTTCGGAAGCTAGTCAACCAAGCGCGTGCCTGCTTTTCGTGCTCAGGAGCTAGGAAAACGACTGTAGGGGGCTTCGGAAGATTGGGAGGAGTGTGAACCAATCTGACGCTGATCTTTTGGCCATGTAGGAAATACAGGGAGAGTCGTGCACGTAGACATCCCATTGCAGGTAATACCGAAATGTTGGCCATGAGCAAGCTCGAAGCTTCACACGCTATGCAGAACGCCGGACCGCGCTCCTCCGAAGACCATCTGCACGCTCGCAAATAATACCTTTTAAGGTAAATTTTGTCGGGGGGACTCCAATCACCGCCAAAAAATAAGGCGAGTCTTGCGTGTCTTGTTGAAACCCTCATTGACCATATAC
>JBBPNY010000110.1:0-40438 GCA_038091165.1 Rubroboletus pulcherrimus
GGGCCCGGGCCCCCCCCCCCCGCCCGCGGGGGGTGGGTGAGGGGGTGCGGGTGAGAGGGCTCGTGCATGCGGACGTCCCGGTCGGGCTGCGGACGGGGTACGTGTCTGTGGGACATGGGTCGCGGTACGACGGGAGCGCACTTGTGGAGGTGACGAGGAGGGGGAGGGAAAGCTGTCAAACGCAGGCGGAGGGTGATATATATATGAAAAATGCTGCGGGAGAGGGGAGATCAGGGCCCTTTGCACCCCAGTCGCACGATCAAAGACGATCAAGCAGCCGGGTGACAGATCTGAGATTGCTTTTGGAGAGTGATCTCGCGTTGAACGTCTGATTTGAATAATACCGATATATGACATCCTTCTCGTCTCCAGTGCCGCGTGCCTGCTCTGTCTATTTACGGCCACGTTGCCGTTGTCCGTCGTGGCTCCTGCCGTTTTGAGCAGCCACAACATGTCCGCGCACACATGTGGAGTCCCGTGGAAGCTTATCCAATCGTGGCAGACCGTGAGTTAAAGAGCTTAACGGACAACCCCTTTTTCGACACCGCCAAGTACACCCTTTTGGTCTCTCCTGTCCACGCCTGCCTCTCCGTTCTAGAAATTCTTTTCGTGGATCATCAGAGGAAGCCAGGATGGCTCCTTTCGGCCCTGAGGTCAAGGCGTTATGTACATGCAACTTCACAATCTGGTCAAGGGTCTCCCACCTCGCACTCGCGGTGTTCCAACTGCTGCAGCACCATGTCCTAATGCATTCATTGCCGAGCGAACGATTCGGAACCATTACAGCATGGGCTGCTGGCAAGGGAGAGATCTCGGAGGCGATTGCGTCGCCTCCTGACAATCGAGCGGCTACCGAACTACCGGTTTCAAGCTTCCTTGGATCAAATATCTCAGTCTAGGCCACATTTTCTCGCGATTGCGTGAGCTGCTTTCAGGGTCCGCTTCTTCCACATTCGGTAACTGATCGTGCTAAATTGCCGTTCGGTGTAAAATACCCAGGCACGCGTGTTATCCCTTTCTTGGCCCGTTGTCAACCAACGCCAAGACCAACGCACGACCCAGAATTACCCTATCAGAATGCAAATATGTACGTGGTGCTGCTGACCAGCCCACTCGTTGGTCCGTGAATCTCGCGCATCAGCCCTGCATCCCCTCAGACGTTATCGCTCTACGCAGTCCTCAATGAATCGGCTAAGCTTGTGTCCTTGTTGCGTCGAATCTTTTTTTTCTTCTTCTTTTTCAGACTCCGCCAGACCGACCAACACTGACTTGTATCCATTTTGATAGCATACGGCATGCGTTGTTGTTCTACAAGGAACGGCAACGGTGTGTGGCATTCATTGTCCTTTGTCTTGCTTTGTGGCCGAAACAGGGCTTTCACCCTTTCTATCACCTGCGGCAGCGACTCACAGACTATCCCGAATAGAGTTCAAACGTTCGCCTTCCATTACACTCTCGCAGATCCCCGTCGAACCTGTACCGTCGGAGCCCTGGACAGGTGGTGGTGTCAACTGTTCGCCTAAGCTGGTCTGGATACATGCAATTAAGTAAGCACGCCCTTGGTCACAGCTTCCATTTTTTGTTGCTCCGAGACGCTTAAACAACGGGGCACCGGTCAAGCCTAATTAAGACGTGTGTGTTCCAGTTTGAGTCGATGGCATCAGCACGTCCGCTCGCTTCGTTGCAAGTACAGCACTTGCTCTGAATCTCGATGCGGTGGTAGGAGTGATCAAATGAATGAACCAGTCGTTCCGCCCCAGTCGGTGCGATGCAAAGTCGTCGGGTGCTTCATGTGACGGATTGGGCGCCGAGATCCCTGGATGACCATCAGCCACTATTGCCGTTCGCCTACGTCAGCTGCCATCGATAGCCCCACCCTACGCGGTCGGATTAATGATTCCCCATGCGGAGCAGCCTCAGCCGCACAGTTGTCTAATTCAGCACGTTCGCGAAGGGATCGTCAGGATTATCCGGCCCGCTCCACCTCTGAATCGGAGGATGTCGGATGTGACAGCATCGCCAGGTTGGGTAGTGCTACGCCCTGATACGCCATGTGGCATCTAACGTGACTGCTTGACGACTCTACGCCAGGCCAAAAAGGAAATTAAGGGGCCCCGCCGCACCCTGGTGCACCACGGATGAATGCACGCTCTGTTCAGGATTCTCCCTGTGCATGACGTGGGGCATTGTGGGGGTCGACGTTTAGGAGGCGCAAGTCTGTACAGCCAATTGTGACCATGGCACCAAGGCAAAGATGCTGCACAGCACATCGCTTAGTACAGTTCGTCGCAGGCCGGAGATTGACATTCACTATGTAGCATGGGGATACGGCGCAGCTTGGTAGCAGACTGCACCCGAGCGGGCCAGCGGTGATATTAGTAGACAGCGATCTCCGCGGGAAACGTCTGTATCCATGGCAGATGCCCACGTTGGGTCGAGCAACTTCTCGCATCTGCGAAGACAGATTGTAACGTTATCGCTTGACAACTTTCCCTAAGCCATGCGAGGGCCGTGATTGCGCGAAGGATACCAAAAAAGGAACATCAAGGGTCGTTCCTGTGCCGCGCTAAAAAGAAAAGAAAAAGAAAAGGACACACATTGTCGAGTCCGTGATCGAAGCGCATCCCTCGTCGATAATGAAAACATTATTCAACCACGTATGGCTCGGACATTGTAAGGAAGTGGAACACGAGTGGTCTACTGCGGACAATCGCGATCAAACACCCCAGCGTGGTTGAAAGGTACAGACAACTATTGCTGTATATGGAGCAACACAATCAGTCGTCTGTCATGCCACTGACAGCGCCGCGAAGATCCAACGACACACCGGCCAGCCGAGAGAGATGTACCGACAGGAATAAAAACACCGAGCCCGCCGCGGTAGATTGTGGTCCCGTTCAAGGGGATCAATCATCCAGCACGGCATCTGTCAGTGAAAGTTATTACAGGTGCTGCTGGGAACCCACTGCATGAACATTCAAGGCCGCCACGAACGAACGCATGCTCCGAGCAGCGTACTTTGAATAACCGGTGAAGTGAGACCGTGAAAGCTGGGAGTGGGCAGGGTGGGAAGATCGATGATGGACTGATATCTCTTAGCGCTCAAGATCCCTTCCACGAACGACCTCTTTCTTCGGCCGGTTTCTTCGACGGTCCAGAAGTGGGTCAGTGTTGTTTGTTTGCTCGTGTTTGTGTTCCATGCCCGTCTCCTCAAGGTCGTGCTCCCCACAGCAAGCCATCATCGAATCCGACTGGACCTATACCAGCCATGACCCGTACGTTCCTACTGTGCATCGTCGTCAGAATCTCCGTGGTGATCTTTGATCAGGAGGAAACCAACGAGAGGTGGACCGTGCACGCGCGGCCAAGAAACAGGCAGCGACGAACAAATCAAAGGCAAAGGAAAGCAACAGCAGCCTAGCCAAACGTAAGGAGGCGTAAGCACACGAGGATACAGCTACTCTGTTTCTTCTCTCTCACTTGGCCGTTTTCGTACAGTGATGCTGAGATTCTACGCGCAAAGCAGAAGGCACGGCTAGCCTCGTGTGTACGATTGACACGAACGCAATGTGACTAACGTGGCTCTTGTTCCAGAAAAACGATGAAGAGAAGGTTGCCGCTGGAGCTGCGAAAGTTGTTAAATAACATCGACGAGTGGCGTCTACTTGGATACACTCCAAGCCGTGGACGATGGAATATATTTGGTAGTGGCTATCGCCGCATCTCACGGAACGTGGATCTGGGAACGAGTTTATGGAATCGACTCAATCAGGAAGAATAAAGCCTTTTACAAGTCCGTGGGAAACGACAGTTGCATATGGGAGCAGTCGAGAATATCTCATTCTGACCCGGCATCATATCCCGGACTTTGCGGTGCTGCCTCTTCCCCCCCCCCAGTAGCGGAAACTAGCGGTGCACATGGTGCGGGATCGATGGAGCTCCATAACACCGATTGGAGACTGAGCTGTCCACCGACATCGGCAGGTCCACCGATGGTCTGATCACGGTCCCGCGATGGTAGACAGATCCGACTCCACTGACTCTCCGCCAGCTGCTCCGCGGTGCCCTGCGAGGAAAAAAGGATGATGGAATCATCCGTGACAAGGCTATAAATAAAGAGTCAGCGACTGCGGGCTGCGGGCTGGAACTCGGCAGAGCCTGCAACAGTTCATTATATTACAAACGCATGCACGTCCAAGTGACATCGCAGTAGACATCACCTCAATACACACCACGGATCTGAAACGCCAGCTGGCATCATGTTGAGTGGCCGTTCCGACCCTTAACGCCGCTCGAACGGTATCCCTTCGGTGAGATCCGCTCTCAAGTCCCACGCAGCGTCCCTCCTCCCGGATCTCAATTCGGAGCGTTTGAGCAAAGTGAAAAGCCCGATCACATCAGCTCGAAACTTTTCGACAGCACAATCATCTCACCTTCATAATCGGCCTGTCCGCAGTACCGTCCATTTTAGACACCTCCTGGCAGGCGGTCCCTTTTATTTAAACCTGTCCCTTTCCGCTTCATCGTGGTGCCTTATCTGCTGCCATGTGAGATAACTTGCAACTGACAGGGGCCTGACAGGAAATTGAGTGCCTAACCCAGGAGACGTCAGACAATGCGACCTGCTTGGCAGCACTCGGCACGCATTTGACAGTCAACGTGTTGACAGTCGTTCACTGACAGCCATGTATGTTGTAAGCCAAGCAGGGTCCCCCAAACTCTCTGCGCCACTTCATCTCGGTCTGATGCGCGTTTTCAAAACACGCCAACCCAATGGTTTGATCCCAGATAATCGCGCCGCAGAGTCACCGACTCATAAAGCATATCTCATGAATACCGCCCCGCCGAGCACGGAGCCATCGCTTGGCTCGACATGGCAGGCGGATTCCATAAATAACGGACCAGGAAAACACCAACATGAATGGCGCTGCCCTAACCATTAAGCTCCAGGGCAGCAAACCTTCACTTTGCAAGGTATTACCATATTTCGGACATCGTTTAATTCCCCAGAGCGCGACATGATTTGATGCGGTCGGACCAAGGTTCAACAAAAGGCTTGGTTAATAGGCTTCTATAGGGCTATCCATGTGATCCGAGTGACTATTTGCGCAACTAGGGCTCGTCACTTCACTTTAATTGCCTGCCCACCTTCCAACCGCCTTCGACGAGGTGCATCTTCCGGGGAATCATCCCCCTTACCGTTCTGATACACCCCCAAATTGGGGTGTAATGGGAGATAAGGCTGATGAAAGGATCGAACCGGTGCGACGGGATACGACGTTGGCGAGGATGCTGGTTGGTGACGTGAGCGGTATAACGATAGCAGCGTGTTGACAAACAGTGTCAGGAAGGAGAGTGACGTCAACGAGAACACCTATGGACCGCCCGACAATTCAGTCCTGTAGAGCTGTGGGAGTATTCATCATAACAAATCACTCACTAGGGTCTTCCAGCTGATGGGTTCAACGAAACCATTTACGACTTCGGCAATAAGCTCAGCACCAATGCGTGCTCTGCCAACTGTGGTTGGATCGCGATTCATGCAAGTTTCCCAAGCAGCGCATTGATGTGTCATCGCGGGGATTTGGTTAGTCTCGCAGTAGTTGTTCTTGTATTGAGCGGCGCAAACCCCGATCTCCTGTACGATATCTGATATTGTCCCCAATAAGCAGTGCTCAACCGCAGCTGTTGATATAGGAACCTACCCATGGAGTATTCCGAGATTCGATGTTTAACATCATGTTGAACTGTTAGAATGAACTGCACTAGCAGATACAAAAAGACGAGCACAAGGGCAGAATTGAAGAAGAACTGCAGATAGCTAGATCTTGTCAGATCTCATCAGACTCCATATATGTACACGAGCTCACCCGAGCAACACATATGGGGTGTCAGATTGAAGGACTGGCGCAGAGGGCATGTTGAGTGTGTAATGATTTGACGTGTTTTGCGTTAGGGGTCTGGCAATTCTGTCGTCTTCACTGTCATCTTCGCTTGTTTCTTCTGGATCTTCGTCACTCCTTCTGGAACGAGACTTGGCGCGTGCCTCCTGGCGTAGCTTGAACACCCTTCTCAGACCACCCGTCGCCACAGCCCGACCGTTTTCCTTTTCACTTTCCCCCGTTTTCGGAGGACTCAGGTCAGACATGTCCACATCGCGAAGCTCCGGAACAAGAGGCTGAGGGAACGCCTTTTGGGGAGAGAAGTTTGGTGGTGGTGCCCACGGATATGGGGGATTCGTCTGCGGTGGAGGAGTTTGGAAGATGAAAGGAACATTACAGTTCTCGCCAAACATGGGAGTGGAGGGGGATGCGGGGAAGGCCGGGGATGCGGGGTTTAGGTCATTGAAAGAGCCTGAGGCGCAACTGTTTGGGATGCGCACACATGCATGAAGGACATGGAAACGTACGTTTTCGAGGCGTGTTCGGGTCGTCGGGAAATGCTGCCCAAACTGGCTTTGTCCCGCTAGAAGGGCGAGACGTAAATTGAAAATCCATTGGTGCCTCCTTGGACCTGTTGTGATGCGCGGCCATCGCGCTCAGCGTCAGCGGAGTAGTCTGAAAGCCATTGAATCTGTGAGCTCGCGACGATAGACAATGTGTAGCAAACGTCGTACACGTTGTATACACTGGCAGGCAGCCGTGTCGTGTAGCGTGTCCTCGAACAGAGGCGCGCCACAAAACTTTCTGCGCGTACCAAGTCACGTGGCTAATAAGCATCTTTTGCAGGGCAGCACCGCACTTGTCTTTCCCTACCGTCAACCTCAGGATGTTCAGAAGTGCGTGGAGAACGGCCAGCAAGCAGTCGCTTCCTTGGGCAAGGCAATCGACTCGCCGTTTCCATCCCCTTGCCTCCAGCTGGAACACCCCGTCAGCGAACCTTGTGCCCATTGTGATTGAGCAGACTGTGAGTGCAAATAGCAGCTTTCACGCACAGGATCCCTCACACTTGGAATTCCCCACTTAGGGCCGTGGCGAGAGATCATATGACATATTTTCTCGACTTCTGCGTGAGCGAGTGATCATGCTATATGGACCCGTGAGGTTAACTCATTTTGATGCCCATGAGCTAATATCAACCACCGAATGGAACCCCCTAGATCAGAGACACAGACTCGGCGTTGATCGTGGCCCAGCTGCTCTTTCTCGAAGCTGAAGAAACATCGAAACCAATCCACTTCTACATCAACTCTCCAGGTGGAAGCGTGACTGCAGGCTTGGCTATTTATGACACTGTAAACGTGAAGGCCTTCTTCTGGAGGATTTGAATTGACGCGTTGCAGATGCAGGTTTGTTTCATGATCCAAGGTATTCGGCAGGGAAATGATTCATTCCGTTGATTGCCAGTACGTTTCGTCACCCATACATACTTACTGCGTTGGACAGGCGTGTTCCATGGGTTCCTTGCTGCTCGCTGCAGGTCTGTTCCTCAAGCCAAAGGTTCTTGATCATAATTGAGCATCTAGCAGGTGAAAGGGGGAAACGTCACTGTCTTCCAAACGCCAGCATTATGATTCATCGTAAGCTCGAGACTTGGCACTGCCATCCCATCAAAACTCATTTTCCGCCTCTAGAACCATCTGGCGGGGCTGCCGGGCAAGCTTCCGATATAGCCATCCATGCTAGGGAAATCCTTCGCGTGCGCCAATTGCTAACAGGTATATACCAGCGGCATTGCGCCACAGAGGGAGAAAGTGAGGTTTCAGGGTTGGGACGGTTTGGTACGGCTGCCGTCCGCTTGGAGTTTGCCCTGTACTGAAGTTTGTTCTCAGAGAAGGCACTGGAACGCGATTACTTCATGACAGGTAAGGTTTGACATACATGCTATTCGTCGTCACGTTCACGTTGTGTACAGCGCGAGAAGCCCTCGAATTTGGTATCGTGGATGGAATTTTGGAAAAGAGACCAAGTTCCGACTCAGACTCCCCCGTTTCATGACCCGCCTATGATCTGTCATCAATAGAAGTCAGTGGCTGCTTCGGGCGTGTTTTCGCGTAAGGGCACACTTCGCATGCGACACCCCAACCACCTGAGAGACCGAAGGAGCACCCCTGAGAAATTGCACTCGTAAGCTCCCACAGGTTGACTTGGTTTGATCACACGTGTTCAGTGCTGCTGTGTGTGCACCCATTGCAGGGTGTCGGGACGCGAATCTCCGCTTCTGGAATTAACCCACATGTTTGGTGCATCACCACAGCTGGAGCACCAGTACTTCGGAATCGGATCGACCCAGCATGGCCCCTCAAACTGCGGGGTTGTATTCCGATTTTTCCATTCTTGGATAGAAAAGCTGTCCATTCCATGGATTGACGCACAGGTCCATTTTCTTTACGCAGTGGCGGCCTCGAACGTGTCCCGACCATCAAATAACTGCATCGCACACCCCCTTATATGTACACTGGGCAATCGCCTCGCACCCCTTTATCTCGGTGCCGGTCCTCGGTGCACCGCAGCAGCGCTGTTAATAATTACAGAGTGCTGCGTTTCACTGATCTCTCGCCCTGAGATGCTTAGTCAGGGTTCACAAACCTATTTAGGATCCAAGGAATGTTTTATCGACCGTGTCAACGATGGCGCTTTTTGCCTGCTTCCTGGAGTGGCACCGTAATCTATATATATTAATTTCGCATGCTTGCGGTTGACTTTCATACCACAGCGTCTATCATATTGAGGAAATCGAAGCTATCTATCGCTGATTGTGCGGGACAGGGAAGGTCGTCCGAACAGCCGCTTTTAACGCGTCGCCGACCTGTCCCCAATCATACCATCATTCCCCTCTTGATCGGTCGCAATGCTGTCTGCCGTGGATGAATCAAAATTCCCGCTAGTGTTGAATGATTTCGTGCCGAGGGCATGGCGGAAGAACGTGCCCCAACGGTGCTCTGTCACAGGTGCCAGCAGCAATGCTAAATGCAGCAGGGTATGCACGACTACTTCATCGAGTTTTTGCCCTCATGTTTTTGACGTGTTTCGATGATTCCATGCGCTTCAGCGCTTCTATTGCTTGTCGCGAACCCACCACAGGGGCAAATCTCAGATCCGGCCGGGTAGGAACCCCTTATCAGCCTTTCACCGAAATTCCAGTAAGAAGCTGCGCACCTGGTGGATGTCGATGAGTTTGCGCCATCAAACATGCTCATCTGACTTGGTTATTACCAATCGATTATGACAACTCACATTGGCTCGCGGGCGTCTCCGGTCATCAGTGGCTTCCTTTGCCCAACACGCACGGTATATGTGGGATCGCGGAATGCGTTCATTGCCGCTTTTCCGCATTGCTCGGTTTGGGAACCGTGCTCGTCCTTGTTCTTTTTTTTTTTTTTCCTTCTTCTTCTCCGATCACGCCAACCATGCGTCACTGTTTCAAGTCTGAGAAACTTGAATGGGGTTAGCTCCGTGATAGGGTTCGCTTGGATGTGTAGAAGAAGCTGAGGAGGGCGTACATGAGATGGAGATCCGAGATGGCGATGGCGATGGCGATACTTCTGCCACACACATCCAACGCCCTGCGGCGTGCCCTCGTTTATCGTTATCGTTTTTGTTATTATCATTATAATTATTTTACCTTGCCCATTCCTCGGGATTCCTCGATCGTCCAGCACCACCGTCGGATCAGGCGTCGAGTTTGGAGGTATCAAAGAGGATCTTTTTCATCTAGGCACCCTTTTATCGTGTGACGCTCTGAGAAATGACGGACGTGGCGGGTCGCCGCGGACGTTCGATCGTACTAAAAACAGGGTCGTCGGTCTCACCCACTGCGTGATGTGGCGTAGTGGTCTTGCGCGCGTTTAGCCAACTGATGTCAATTAGGGGGCGAGATCTAACCGTCATGGTGGCAAGGTGCTATTCCAGGGCTCATAACCTGTTGGACACAGCTTATGAACCGCGGAATAGCATCGTCATCGGACCTTGTTTTTGTTCTGCGCGTCACACCAACTTACCTTTACAGGCATTCAGAAACAGTTCATGGCAAGTTCAGATGTGTTAAATCAACCGAGCGTATGACAATTATAGTCTACATGGTCGAGATTCGGAAATTGAAAACATGATAAGAACCACTGTCAGAAATAAAATAAAATAAAAATAAAATGAAATTCACCACTCAGGATACGCCCTACAAAGGTGAACCGATCAGAGTAGGATCTGCGCCAAGAGGGAACAAGAACTGGCTCCCTCCTCCTGCATGCACACGGACGACATGCTGCCCCTCGTGTTTATGCATGGTGGGAAGGCACGGTGTTTTACCATTGCCTTGTTCCCACCATTGTTCGCCGAACTTGCCGCGATCGCGCCATCGGTAGTGTGATCAGCCATCACCACCACCTGGATGGTCGCCGACCGTAAACCATGGTCATGATGGCACGCCCAACAAAAAGGGGACAAACGTACGTATACAGCCTGATCATTAAGAGATCCGCATGTTGAACAATGAAACCTAAAGCAGCGGACCTATAACAACGGATCGTCGAAACAGTGTACGGTGTTTGTGGATGACGCCCACAGTAGGGTATTGCCCCGTTGAAACCTTTGAAAAAAGAAAATTTGGTCAGATGTTGACGTAGTTTGAGTTAGAGGGCCCAATCGCTTGTTGATGACTCAGGACCGCATTGAATTGTTGGGATTTCGAGAATTAATTCCGCTGCGCATTCGTAATATAGGCAACTGCGGTTGGTGACCAATGACCAGCAATACCAAGAAGGTTTGATGCGGGATCGCGTCAAGGCTCTTGGTCTTGGAAGATCTCGCAGAGGGGAAATTCGCGACGGACAAATGGAAACCCAACGCAAGATCCATCGACGATCCCTAGTCCACTGGTCAGAAAACCAGACACCATCAACCGGAATTTAATAGATCGTTCGACGAAGCAACTAAAGTGACACGTCTGACGACAAAATGATTCTATCCCTTGTTCTCGAAACACGTCGCAGTGATGGTGGGGTCGAGGGCTAACAAAATCAAATTCGATCAGATAAGGGCGTGCGGAATAGGGGAGGATGCGTAACGCGACGACGTCTCGAGGATCTTTTTACCCGACCAACAGCACAGATCTGAGGTTGAGGCGTGATAGTGGTCTTACTCGCGCCACCGGTGCTGAATCGGCAAGGCCTACCACTTTGCGTCTGCCACTTTCACCACGATCACCGAGCCTGCCTGCAATGAGGCAAACTTGACGCGATCGGTCCACCAGCCAGAGGGAAGATGATAATGACCGCAATGGTGGCATTCATTCATGCCACAGAAAATGCAGACTTCATAAAAGTCGCGAGACGACCTGCAAAGAGCCTAAACGTGGACGAATGAGTTCATAAGAGGGAAAGGCCGTGTTCCTTCCGTGAAGAAGTAGAACACACTGAGCTGCACAACACTGCTACAAGATGATAAAAACTGACCCGGCTGCCACAACGCATCTCCGTAACGACTCGATGGTCCGACATGCCACATAAAGTAGATCTCCGAGAGGCTGCAGCCAGAGTGGGTTTTTTTGCGTAGACGGAGACAAAGGCTCGCGTACCTGCATGATTACCAGCCCAACATCATTTGGCAGACGTCCACCATCTTGGCGATTTGCCTTTCTAGGCTGTCACAGATCGCTGAATTTGCTTAGTCAGTACCCATTCTCTTGTCTGATAAGATTTCGAGGCTAGCAGTGCGGGAACAAAGCCAGGACGGATGGTTGCAGACAAGCGAGGCGGAAATATCAAAATCAATGAATCAATTCGACGGTGGATCAAATTAAGCGGTGATTTTCATCCACTGGGAGGACACAACAATGCAGAGTGTGAAGGGAGTACATTGAATGGAATGGAGATGAAACACAGCATGTGGTTGAACAGCGACCAGCGCGCGTCTATGAAGTACATCATTCGCATTTTGTTTTGACCATGAAGGACGCCAAAGTATCGATCTCGTTGACCACGTAATCCTGAAAATGTCTCTCAGCCAAGGTCGCCAATAATGTATGGACGTCCGCAACGTCAGACATTATTGGTGTGCGAGTCTCATTCTCTTCCAAGAGGCGCGAACTACGCCTGCGACTCTGGTCTTTTGGGTCCCTTCGTGGCCGATTCGCCGGCGTGGGGATGACGAGAGGGCTAAGGGCCCGAGAACTGTGGGGCGTGGGTTCCAGGAGGAATGTAGGCGTGGGCGGGCCGGTAAATGTGAGCGGTGAGGGGCTTATGAGGGGTATGAGGTTGAAGTGGGAGATATATCGGTGGAGTGTGGCCATGGGTAAGCTTTTGAAGTCGATCTGGACAACACCAAGTGAGCCTTCCTGACTTGAATCGGACTGTACGCTCAAACGCCGCAGTCTCGTGTGAGGAGAAACATACGCTTGATTTTTCTTCGTCGGCCTCTGCGCTGACGCGCGCCCTGTCCGTTTTTCTTGATGGGTCTACGCGTTTTCTCTTGACCCGCGGCTCTCCCTCTGCCCTGTCAACCGCTTGTCTTTTGGATGCGGTAGGTGGTCCAAAGTATGCTGCATCGTCGCTCGGCTTCTTTCTTGCCTGTGGGCGTGACCTCGAGCCGGATGCGACGGCGCCGGAGACTGAGCCATTGGCAGACATGGTGACTGATGCGATGAACCGGGTTCTTGTGTGGTAGGTCGCGGTTAACTCGATGGGTGTAACAAATGTAGCGAGTAAATAAGGTCCCCACTGCCATTCCCACGAGATCATACTCGACGACAAACATATCGATCAAGGAGACCTCTGTTGAACCACCACCGGGGACATTGAAATCAAAAGACACTGCTTTTTCCCGGTCTTGCTACCCTGACTCGCCATCAGCACTGTATCGGGATCGCCTTTAGCTCGGTCGAGTACCGCCTTGCGCTGCCCTTGGGTACCCGACCCGGAGGAGCCAAGAAACCATAAAGGTCCGCTGTATCCCAGCACCTCTCTCACTTGCTGTTTAGCTCTCCCCACCACTTTCTATCACAGTTCCGCAATGTCGACCTTTGGATCTGCCTTCCGCGTCACCACCTACGGCGAAAGCCACTGTGCTTCCGTTGGTGCCATCATTGATGGATGTCCTCCGGTATGACTCATCTGCCTCGGTTCGCGATCACCCGACTGACTAGTGCAGGGTCTTGAATTATCCGCTGCGGATATCCAAGTTCAACTAAGTCGAAGAAGACCAGGCCAGAGCAATCTGACTACACCTGTAAGTATCCAGTCATAGCTCCATCCTCCTCGTTTCACGTTCTATCGACAGAGAGATGAAAAGGATCTGGTCCAAATCCAATCCGGAGTCGAGCATGGGGTTACTCTCGGAACACCTATCGGGCTCTTCGTCAAAAACGAGGATCAGCGGCCAAAAGACTATTCCGAAACAGACCTCTACCCGCGCCCCAGTCACGCAGACTACACTTACCTCGAAAAATACGGCATCAAGGCAAGCAGTGGGGGTGGGCGCAGCAGTGCTCGCGAGACCATCGGTGAATCCGATCTTCCGTCGTCCGTGTTTCCATTCCTCACAGGATGACTTGCACAGGACGTGTTGCTGCTGGTGCCATCGCCGAGAAGTACCTGAAACTGGTTTACGGCATTGAGATAGTGGCATTCGTCTCGTCCGTCGGCAAGATTCATTTACCATCAAGTGTCGCACCGCCATCCACGACCCCAGACGCTGACGAAGACAACGACGCCCTCTCCCCCGAATTCCGTCAGCTTCTGGCGAGAATTACCCGTGAAGAGGTCGACAAACATCTCACACGTTGTCCCCATCCCGAAACAGCTGAACGGATGACCAAGGTAGATCCACCGCGCTAATGGTTCCACTCTCGATTGCTTAATCTTGCCTCACTGCCTTTTCTTCAATCGGTCAGCGCATTGTCCGTGCCAAGGAAGCCCAAGATTCAATCGGAGGTACGGTAACCTGTGTTATCCGTAACGTCCCATCGGGCTTGGGAGAGCCCGTCTTCGACAAGTTCGAAGCCAAATTAGCTCATGCTATGCTCTCTATTCCCGCCACCAAGGCTTTCGAGGTCGGATCTGGATTCAGAGGTACCGAGGTCCCCGGAAGCAAGCATAACGACCCCTTCGTGCTCAAGGATGGCAAATTCGGTACTTCCACCAACTGGAGCGGAGGAATCCAGGGCGGGATCACCAACGGCGAAGATATTTACTTCAGGTAAGTTCCATTCTTGCAGTTTCCTCACAAGGCAAGTCATCTGAGGATCACCTGGTATAGGATCGGATTCAAATCTCCGGCCACCATTTCTCAAGCGCAGAACACCGCTCAGTATGATGGAACTCCAGGGACTTTGGCCGCCCGAGGCCGTCATGATCCTTGTGTGGTGCCTCGTGCTGTCCCCATCGTCGAAGGAATGGCAGCCATCGTTGTCATGGACCAGCTTCTGCTCCAAAACGCGCGCAAGACCGCAGCGAGCTTGCTTCCTCCCATCTCAACCCTTCCCCCTACCATGATGATTCCCAAGCATTGACCTGACCTGCTTACATCTAAACCTTTCAACAAGAGTGTCTCTAACCAAGTTGTTCCTAGAGTGCAATGTAATGCAGCATGATACATAGAGGATTTATGATACAAATGTTGTGATACAGCATGGTACATTTTTAAGCAGTCAGTACAGTCCAGAGATGTGTCATTCCTGTTCCTCGTCTGGGTTGCGAAAACAGCATAAGATGGGTTCTAGACGCCACCACCACCACTGGGGTGGCAAAGGACCATGAACGACCGGCGGCCCTTGAAGAGCATGGACAACTTACACGTCTATTCAGCAGCCTTCCTGGCCATCTTCCAAATGCTTCATCCACCAGCTGCTCCCTCCACCATCGTTCCTGCTCCCCATCGTCATGATACCCATCGTGCGCATACCGATACCCAACGTAAGAATGCCGAGTCGAGGTCGTGAGGTGTGTGTGTTCATCCACACTGCCATGTAGAAAGCCTAACCCCTGCGAAGGCCGGGTACACCGCGTCCGCGTATTGCCGTCCCCACTCCCGTTGGCGTTCCCCTTCCCATCGTTCGCACATTCACCTCGGCTTGGAGGGGAAAGCGGTGCGGCCTGCGACCCTAAAAGGCTCACCCTGGTCCCCAACGGACCCCAATCATTGTTCCCTGTGTAATGTGTTCGCAGCGGAGCCGAGATCGAAGACGAGGGCGAACCAGAGATGGAGGATGCATTCGAGGTGAGCCCATCAGAACGTCGCCACCGTCGACTCCCCATCCCTGCCGATATCCGCACGCGCGACCGAAATCGTACGCGGGGACTCCCTGTCTGATCAAGACCTGTCAGGATCGGTTCGCCCTCGACTTGAATGTGATCAGCCTGAGCATGGTGAAGATTGACACGTCACGTGTTTTAGTAATTATTTTATTGAAAAATAAAATAAAATAGAGAGACTCGAGTCATTAAATGGAGATGAGACGACGATGAAGGGGTAAACGGAGATCTGAAGCTTTGAAGGACGATTGGACTCACGGATGAGACGATGGGGTTTGCAGCGGCCGTTGAGTGGCCGTCTGGTGTTGCATGCGGTGTCGTCTCCCCATCACTCTCGCTTTCGAAATCCGGTGTGTGGCGGTAGCTTGCATATGGATCATGGGAGGTCTCGCTGTTCATCGATGCCACTTCCGGATCATCCTTGGTATCGTGGACAAACCTTCGACTGATATCTATGAACCTCATGAGCCACTTGCGCCACATAGCGTCGTTGGCGAAATTGGTATCTCTGGTCTATCAAACGCACCTGGGTGTGGGGAGAGAGCCTGTGAGTGATTCATACGTGTGTTCTCTATGGGGATACTAAAGCCCTAGGACTGGGTAACGTCTAGCCTGGAGCTGGAGGTCAAAAGACAGCGCAGCAAGTCAATTAGGTTTGGTGCGAGTCGAGGGTCCCGGCGTATCATTCAGTCGTTCCTCATGACACCTTGGTAAAATGAATGAGACATACGTTCTCGTTACCACACACACTCACCCTGTGACAGGCAGTGTTTTGGACCGCCCGCTGCACTGGCCTGGGCGAGACCTGGCCATGGGCACATCAGTGACATAATTAGAATTCGCCCTCGTTTCATCTTATCTCCTGCCTAGTTTCACCTTACCTCCGAGTACTAGTTAGAGTATAAATACCCTGCTTTCACAAATGGCAATCGAGAAAGCGCCGACGGGGAGCACGAGGGCACCGTCTCAGAGGCGCTTGACCTCCTCCGTCAAATGTAAAGGAGCGGTTTGGCAGGGCGTACAGTATATCTAGACTCTGATTCATGAATATCAATCTTCAACCTATCCTCTTTGAATCCTCTACATTCAAAATGGGCTACCGTGATTAAAAAGTTGGGACTGTGTGTGAGCTCTCGCAGGCCGTCGCGAACGTTCACACGGGTAATTGCTGTCTCGTGCAGAGCGGACACTCAAAAGAACCGTTCGGTTCTAGATCTGTAAGAGGACCGCCCCTACTCACGAGTCAACGAGTTTAGACAAATTCAATTTTCACAATAAAATCCATGAACGTGTCTTGGACGACTGACATTCAGCAGCCAGTCTGATCAGGATATCATTAGACCCGTCGAGGCTCTTCAAGCTTTCACATCGTCAAGGGAAATCGAACAAGGAATCCAGCGGATGTGGTCAAAGACCAAATATGACGTGATCATCTCGAATGTCGACGAAGCTGGAGGTGCGGAGCCAGCTTTGTAGCTAGGCGGCGCGACCACATATCAGCCTCGTGTCTAGACGATGGTCGACGGTTCAGGCTCGCCGAGACTCGACCCCCATGTCATGCTTGGGATCATATCGTTTCGCGCAGACGAGGACTCCAGCAGATTAGTGGTTAGCGTCTGGAAAGACCCCTGCCGAGAGCGTGATCTGAAAGAGAAACTGTGTTCGGCAGAACTTTGCCACCTTCAGAATGTTATCGACGTGTGAGTTGCAGCCGGGAGTTGGGTAGCCCATAGGACCTTGTCTAAGCTTGGACTGCGCACGAGTGGAGAGCATGGTAGACTGTCGGACAAGCGAAGGTAACCGGAGCCGGACGCGATGGGACAGGGTAGGAAAGGTAAGCGCGAAGAAGAAGAAATCAGATAAGACGGAGGCTATTGCTTCGGCTGTCAATTAACTGGGGGAAATGGTCTCGCTAGGCGTGGCACAATGATGGACAGACACCCTGGGCGTGGGGGCGAGAATAAAAAACCCCGGTACTCCAACTTCCGTCTGAGGCAAAGTGCAACGGCACAAGTACGAGATCCGATCAAAGGGAACGAGCATCTGAACGAGGAGGTATGGGCTTTGACACGAGGGGCTTAAAAGGGTCCCTTGTTTCCCAGTCAGTTTGGTAAGCCTCTGACCAATGGTCCCAAATAGAATCGCGGGAGAAACAGCTGTGACATGGCCTTTAACGTGAACAGAAAACACGAGGGTGAAGGAAAATTATTGTGCCAGGATATGTGCAAGCACATGTCTAACCACGCCAGGATCATACCACGGACCCCGATCCGCATTACCTTCGACGTTACCCCTGACCATGATAGACTTGACACCCAACTCCTGTAGGATGAACAAACCTCAGAGGAACGACGGCGAATGACGGAGTCGGAACTCACTGTCAATGCCATCACGTCCACCTCGATAAGCGTTCCCTCAAGCCATACAAGATGGGTAATGAACGCCGAGATCGGGTAAACTGTACTTGCATTCCCGAGGCCGTAGGATGGCTTCTGGTAATCGGAGTTAAGTACCCCCGCAATGACTCTGGGGAAGTGTGAGATCGAGGAGCCGCATGCTTGGACCGAGTGGTAACCGTACCTGACGTAGTCAACGGCGGTGTAACCGTCCGTTTCCCTGTCATTCTTTCCATTTACTGACTGATATCAGGGAAAAGACAATATATAGGTCCCGGAGGTGTAACATCACTCACATAGAAGGACTTTAGCCCGCAAAAGGCTAGATCGTGCAATCGCAGACGCCACTCCACGAAGGGCTAAGCAGGGGATGATACTATTTGCGACTGCATGTCATTCAGAACCACCAAGCGAACTCCGAGCTTACCTTGTCCAGAGCGAGCCACAGGAATACACCAAAGCCTCGGAGGTCGCAATTGTCTTGATGAACTCAGGGTTCGGCGTGGGATGTACCTCATAGCCATACGCATTAATGTAATACAACCCTATCTCCAGATGCTGTAGGTCCATCCAAAATTCACAAGATCTATCCAGCGATCTACCCACTGTATATCTTGGCTTGCAGTGGTTCATAGCCGCGGTCTTTGTCCATTTGGCTGTACATGACATTGGATCGATGGGGAATGCTTTCACCCATGCCATCCACGGGGGAAAATGCATCCATCTCGGGACTGTCTTCCTCAAATGATGGCAGGGGATTCACGGGATGGGATATCTCGCACTGTCCAACGAGCCTGGTGCCATTTTCCTAATTCGAAACGCTTCCATGCCACCTGTATTATCCCTGTTTAAGCATAAGACTTACTAGCTCCGCAGCAATAGTCACCGTGTGGTTGGTAACTATCACCGGCTGTATATTCGCCTTCACGTAGCCTGTCAATCGGTGGCAGACCCGCATTCCCAAGGTGGGACATACCTGACTGTTGGTGATGGATGCGAACAAGAATATAGCTGATGGTAAGGACCGAAAGAAGGTTTGAGCACCAGAAATGAAATAATTTCCGATGCTAGGAAATCGTCATTTAGACAAGTGCTTCCCTGGACTAGCTCAGTATTACCTTCCATTCAAAAAAGAGAAGTTCTTGTGAGCACGTTTGAGCACCTCGTTCTCAAAGTAGACGAGAAAACCTACAAATCCCGGAAAGTTAATACATTCACGCGAAGCAGTGGTAACGGACCTCGGATAGTTTCTTTGCGGTCGTTGGGAATTCCCGACCAGAGAGGACTGTGTCCCTCGATGATGTCTCTCCATTCTTCACGAGCTTCACGTTCGGAGACGTTCGCGGGTAACCTGTATGAAAGAAGCGTGCGCACGGCACCGAGAGGAGAGTTCGGGGGTGCTGGAGGTATCATACGGACAAGTCTGGAGCGAATATCACCTTGCACGCGCTTCGAGTCGGTGACCCACGAGGATAATCAATTGAAGAAACACGAAGGTGGCGCACCTATAGATGGTCCCCCAAGAACACGAATGATCTCGCTAGACGAACCCCCGTCATCCGAAACGGGCAGTACAAAACACGCGTTGTCGAACGCGGAGCAGATGGCATTTCCGCCAGAACCGCCCGATATCACCGTGATTTTGGGAGATGACTCTGGTGTATCTGTAGTTTGAGCTCTCGTTCTTGGGCGGAGGTCAGAGTCCTTGGCGCTTCCTCGAGTCCGAGTCGCCAGTGGCTGCGGACTGGGGTTCACGCCGGGCTGGACGGGAAGATCGAACACTGACGAGCCGGGGCTATCATCAAGGTGACTGCCTTGCCTTCCGGGAATGTGTAGTGCGTAGTCCATGGGCTTGCTGGCTTTACTTCCAGGTTGCGGGGACCAGGTGAAGTTCAAGTTGTGCATCTCCCGATCCGATGTCTCCTTCCCGGGACATTTGTATGTACACATAAATCACCCCGACAAGTTTCAGACTAATGAGATGCTTTCAGTAAAACTTGCGGTGTTCCACTTTGCCCGATCCTTAATTCGACTCTAGATCTTATACCCGGATATTCCTTTTTGAAACAGCTGGAACAAAAGAGTCCATGGCGGAGCAGAAACACTGGCATCAAGGAGAGTTGAACGCGCTCAGCGGCACGGGACGCTTCTCAACGCGTCTTAGCGGATATTACTCTAGCGATAAGGTCCTTTTCGTCGGGACGGGGCTGGTGAGTAAGAGGCGTCCGGTGCGCAACCAGATCCCTCGCACACTAGTGACGTAGAGGCCTGAGGCTTGAGAGCTTGACTCTCCACCATGTGACAGATGAGGCCGCTACCTAGATCCAGTCACACATTCAACGTATGCAACCTCCTTAAAGGGCTTCACCTGTACATCTGTTTGATGTTGGCACATCCCATTCCGTTCACCCTAACGCCATTTGCCACCATATTACAAACATGGAGCCTTTCCTCGAGATTGTCAAGCCCAAAGGAACTCAGATCCTTGGCATAACTCACATGGCAAGAGAAAACTAAGTTCCAAGTCCATAATTATGCTCGCATTGCTGCGGAATTCGATATATCTGTGACTGAGACGCTCATAACGGGCCTTGTGGAACGCGGAGCTTGTTTATTGCCCATTTCTGGGTTTGGACCATGCCAACCATCAAGTCCTGTCTCGTTTGAGATACCTGAGTTTTGGAGTTAGGTCCGTGGCGGGGTGAGTTGAAGAAACACGGAAGTGGCGTACCTATAGATGGTCCTCGAATGAGCTCGCTAGACGAGCCTCCGCTGTCTGAAACAGGGAGCGCAACACATGCGTTATCGAACACGAAGCAGATGGCATTTCCGCCAGAACCGCCCTACATCATCACGATCTTGGGAAATGATTTCGGCGTATCAGTAGTTTGGGCCATGATTCTCGGGCGGAGGTCAAAGTTGCTGCTGCTTCCTCCAGTCGCCAGTGCTGCGGGCTGGGTTTGCGGGCTGGACAGGAAGATCAAACACTGACGAGCTGGGGTCATCATCAAGGCGACCGCCTTGCCCTCCGGGATGGAACAGTGCGGGGGGTTCATGGGCTTGTGAGCTTGATGTGCGAGGTTCAGGTATTCGGGTTTGCATTTCCAGACTCGATGCGTTCTTCCCTGGATAGTACGTGCACCCACCTGTTTGCCCCCTTTCCGTAAGTTAGACCAATGTTTCAGCCCAGGGATCAGGAAAGCTTCAAGACTATGTGACTATGTTCTGAGATTCTGGAGGCCAAAATTCACGGCGCGGGACTCTGAGCACGAAAATTGTGTGGCTACTTACGTGTCGTCATCACAGACTTCCAACTAGAAATTGCCATCATGCCTCGCGACTTCCCCGCACTCCCAGGTTTCTATCAGGCTCTGTTTCTCTACTTTGAACCTCGTTTGTTTCTTCCTCAATCTACGCACACGTCCACAACTAATGTGATACGACAGTGACAACGGTCTCCCCTGCCTTCCTGGCATGGTTCTTCCCCGGACCAGAATGGTTCCATGCCCAGCTCATCCCAGCGAGCACCTCGTCCGGGACGCTGGACGCGAGAACGACAATGGCGATATGGCAGCTTGGCAATTGTATGACAGTCATCCGCAACCCAAGCAGATGTACTTGATGTTCGATTCACCTCTACAGGCTACATGTTGCTGGGATTAATATCCTCACTCGTATTTCGAGCGATCCGGGACGCGCTACCTAACAATCCTGAGGCTCAGGAACGTATACTGGGCGCGAGCATGACTGCACTAGCCTTGGCAGATGTGAGTACCACTCATTTCGTGCCGGGTTTTTCTTCGGGCTGACTACAATGCTACCAGGTCACACAGTGAGTTGGTTGCGCATGGTGCATATCACAAGTTTGTTTTGATAAGGATACAGTATCATAGCTTCGTGGGTTGGCCTCCCAGAAAACTTGCGGTATTCATTTGGGTCGTGGAACTCGATGACCCACGGTAACATCACCTTTGTTGTCTTTCTTCTCAGTATGAGGTGAGCATTCTGTCTCTCGAAAGTGTCCACGGCTTGACATACCCCGCTAGGCTGGCTTGGTTTGCTGGTATTGGACGACAGAGGTATTACTACGGCAAAGAAGCCCTAAAGAACCAGAAGTCGGCCTGAGGTGGGGCATCGCCGGAAAACCATATCTACGTGGCCGGACTCGAAGTGTCTCTCTCGGTATTGGGAGACGTAACTGAGCCCTCTGGGATATAATAACTGGTCTGTTACCGTGTGATCCGAGCAAATCCGTGTGGTGCTCCTTGGTATTTCATGACCCCAACATTTGCTAGAGAATATCGTATCAGCAGGCGGCGTGAGTAGAATGGAAAGGTTGAATTACCTAGCCGTCTTTCCCAACCTTTTTTCTTGGCCTTGAGGAGTGATTGCCTGCCTTTCATGGCCAGGCTTTGGTCCACGAATCTGCGAGCGCGTGCAGACGGGACACTTCGTGCTGTGGCTTGTGATTGTGGATCCGAGGGTCGGGGTAAGGTGCGGATGGTACGACCACTTAATCTGGAATGAGTGCCTCAAGAACTGGACCTGAGAAGAAATGGCATACCCAATCACCAGGTCTTTGGGACGCGCAATGGATTTTCGCCGCCGTTTCCTGACCGTTTGCTGTTGAGTCGATTCTATGTTTTTCTGGACTGGTTTCGAATTTTGGGAGGCAAAAGCAGCTGCGAATAGGTCGTCCGCAAGGTAGTCGGCTTTCCTGCTAGATTTGTGGGTATCCCCTTGGAGTGGTGTGGTCTCCTCGTCTTCATCGTCTTCATCCATTTCCTCGTCATCCGTTGGAGCCTCCGGGTCTATCAGGTCGCTTTCCCCCAATGACATTTTGGCGTCATCATCATCATCATCTTGCGCAAAGGAAGAGTCCGAACCCGACGCCATGTCATCGCCCAAATCCATTCCCTGCCCAAACCCCCTGAATTTGACGTCGTCGTCGTCGTCATCGTCTTCCTCTCCTTCGCTACTCTCCACTTCATCTGCCGCATCCCTCATAGCTTTCAACATCCTCACTTCCACGTCGTCATCGTCATCGTCATCACCTTCGTCCTCATCACCCGCTCCCTCGTCTTTTCCCTCCAACTCCTGGTCCATGAATCTAACCCCTTTCAGCTTCTCGCCCGTCTTTCCACCCTTGGTCACACGCGCTCTTTCTTTCAACTTTTGATCTCTCTCACGATTACGCGCCTTTCTGCGTGCTTTTTCCTCCGCCTCGAAGTCGTGCAGGGCTTTCTGACTACGTTTCGCGTCGGCTTTGGATGCCGAATGGGGAACAACTTCAGGGGCATCGTCATCGCTTGATGAATCTTGTATTTTTCGTGCTTTGCGTGCCATTGCAGTACTGTTCCGGTGCAAAAGTGAAAGCAAACACTAAAGAAAAGTTCTGCATCACGTGATGCGCACAGAAAGGGGCTATTTACATCTATCGAATCTCGAAGATAAGGCCAAGCAACTTTTAAGACTTTGGTTCGCTCGATACTCTTCCCTCGGGATAGCAATTTGGCCACTCTTTCGCGTGCTGCCTGTACTAGTGATGTGATATTTATGCATGATCATGATATATCTCAGCCGCTGACTCTACAACACTTCTTTAAAAAATCTTCCCCCAGGTACTTGTTTCATGCCACTCCATTCACCAACTCCAACTGCCCTCAAACGAAAAGCCTTTACTGACCCCGATCAACGCCCCCACAAAGAAGGAAGTAGTGACACCGTTCAATCTCATCGAGGCCCCGGCACCAGCAGAAACGTTTTCAAAGCTGAAGCTGTCCGCATCGAAGCTTGAATAAAACAGGGCACCCTGCAAATTTCCGACGCCGAGGGCGGGTCCCCACGCGTGGCCAGAGCCTGAGTGCTGGTTGGCAAAAATGTCAAGTCCCGTGATTAGCAGAGCTCTCCGGACAAAGCCTGTGGCATAGCAGTGAGGCCACTCTTCAGCGGCCACTTGGATCTCAAGGAAAGCAGCGGTTCCCTGGTCATCGGACTGAGACGACACAGTCCGAGGGTTCACCGTGAACTTTTGGAAACCAACAGATCCGCCAAGGGACTCTATTCCCTTGATGCTATTGGAGATACTTGCATGCAAGGCTATATTGGATGGAGACCAGAAACATGTCGCACATATCTTACCGTTGTTTTTGTGCTAACTTCGAGTCCTGTGATTACAGAGGATCAACACAGGACGATATATCCGCGCGACAGCAGCACGTACGAAGTGCTGCAAATCAAGCTCGACCTGTAACTTAGCTTTCAACACTTGTGCATCTGGTTCCGCTGCACTTTCTGCCAGTTCGTTGATGGACCCAGTCCAGACGCTATGTACTGGTCATGAAGGATATAACAAAAAGAGGACGTGAAATTACTCGCAATCGAATGGATCAAGGGCCTGAAGGCCATCATACACCTAAGCGGTCAGTGGACGTACCTGTTACAACGTCGGTTCACTCACCAGAACGAAGTCACTGAATGCATCCGGGTTCGCATCATATCCGGCGGATCCTCCAAGACGCTCGATCTCGCGGAGCATTTCAAGCCGACTGTTGAACGCTCATTTTAGACAGTCAGGCGCAAACGCAAGGACTCACGCAGCGTAGTCTGTCGATAAATTGATGGGTTGACGAGGAGCAGCCATTAGGATGGCTAGAGAGTTGGTGATGCGAGTACTTGTGTGGATTTGAGAAAGGAGATTGGGGGATCGGGGCGTCCATGTGTATGCCTGAGTGGCCGGAATTTGTAACTAGATAAGTAAAGTATCCGGATCCATATCTTGACAATACCTGTGATAAGCATGCAGCTCTAGGCCCTATCTTTGAAAGTTGAACGGTTTCTCCACGCATAAAGGTTCTGCCATCTGTACGAATGAAAGTGGTCCGGCATAACTCCACTGAGATGTTTTGAACATGACCTTCAACCCCAGGGCCAGCCCGTTCTGGTGTATCGATATCATTAACGACCGTCGAGATCGACAAGCAAGGTGGATATATACATGTACAGCCCTGTGTCGTGTGGAATACGTGCAAATCAAGCTCAAGATGCGATGTGTGGATGGGGAGATGAGGAGAAAGGTACCAATAGGGGTGGAGTACTAGGATATGGTAGTTCGGGAAAGCCCGAAAGGCCCTAGCCTCAGAAAACGGGGCAGCAAGACGCTCTCGAGTCTCGGAATCCTCTTCGGCGTCGAGTAGTAACGAAGCGATTTCAGGGAGCATCGTCGGGCGAAAACAGAAAAGCAGGGACTACCTACGCTGGCGACCCTTCATCCATTCATCGATCCTCCACCTACACGACAGTTCCAACTTGAAACGCTCGCTCGATTCTCTTCCCTCGAACAAACACATGGCAGTACACAAAAATGGCGACCAGCCCACACACACAAAAAAGTTCACATACTCAAATGCCTACTCATCTCCCTTCACGACGACATAATTCACCCCCACCAACTTCAATCCATACTGTTCCGCAAAACGCGCCGCGTTCCACTTTGCCCGATCCTTGAGCCCGCTCTTGTGTTCCTGTGCGTGTGTCGGGATCGAAAAATCCACGCTCGGTTCTTGGTAGAGCAAAAACACTAGGCCCGTCAGGGAAAAGAGAGAGAGCGGGCAAGTCAGCGATGCGCGACAATGTCTGCATGGATATATTTACCGTAGCGATGAGGTCCCGTGCCTCGAGGCGGGGCGGGCGGGTAATAAGGCGTCGTCGCCGGCCTCGTCACACGCGCACTCAAGTCTCCCGTATCGAGCGCACTCAAGGCAGGCGCCTTGAGACCCGTCACCTATAAGTGCAACACGCACATCCTCGTCAGCACACACAAATCCCCGGCCCCATTTTTACGCATCCAAAACTCACAAGCCAATGGCGCCACTCTCTCATCTTGGGATCGCTCCTGGACGGTGCGTCCGGATCAGTCATAACGAGCGTATACCCCACGTCGGTCGCCGCTGCAAACGACTGCATAGGGATAAACGACACCAAGGGTTCGTCGGCCGTATCGATCGTCGTCAACGTGTTTCCCAATATGGCTTCTTTCCCAGTGGGCCATTTCACGACGAGCAGTGCTTCGGGGGTGAAAGGGGTCTTGTCGTGGATCACGTCCGGGATGATGCCCGCCTCTTTGATGGCGGTCGCAACTGCGCTAAGGGGGTCGAGAAGGGGCATGGTGTGGAGTGTGAGTGTGCGTTGGGGATGGGCGTTGGTGGTGAAGTTGCGATGGTGTCCCGGGCTGCTATTTGTAACGCACAGGGGCATTCCAATGACGACAGTGGCGATGTCCCGGCGATAGAGACATCGCTGGGTGTAGAAAATCCTCCGTCCAGCCCAACAACGCGAATGCGTTGCATTCGCAGCAGTGCGGACTGTTCGCATGTGCATTAGAATATATATTCTTTGAAGAAATGAACAGCACCGAGTCTTCAGCTGCGGGAGACTCGACTCGCAAACAACGGGAGATATCATACTTTATCTATTACACACATGGCATTTCACAATGATACATCTTGGTAGTTAATGTTGCATAAACTACCCCCGACTGTCAGCGAACGCCAACGAACTGTCATAAAAAAAATGCACTCACCATATCTGCAGCAGACTCCGAAACATCCGATATGCCTCCGACGCGCTTTGCCTCGGTCGAGCTAATCAAACTCATCTGGCGCCCCAGCTTCTGCAACTCTGCCAGAAAGTCCTTGTTCCCGTTCTCACCCGCACAGTCTTCCTTCAGTCCTCTCAAGATCCTGCGCGGCCGGCAAGTCTCAGAAAACAATCCCAGTGCTGAAAAGTAACGTTTCAACTCACTCGTTCCACGCGTCTATCTCGTCCTCCTGCGCATCACAGGATCAATTCAGTGAATCCTGGTCATATACAATGCCAAGACATGTACTCACCCTCAAACAAGCCTCGCGCATCTCCTTCAAACATTCCACCATCTCATCTTTCCGTCGACTCGCAAACGGCCGCCCAACAATCTCTCTCACCACGATCCCGAAATCTTCCACCGCCTTCGTCACCACATCACCCTGCTTGAGGTTCTGACGGAAATCCCTGAGTGGATATGCATTCCCAATGATCCTCCCCGGTGCTCGTTGTGGGTCTGGTTCCGGCTCAGGGGAAGCCGTCGGGGTCGGCAACCCAGGTGTACTTGGCTTCGGTTTCGATTCCAACAAGAGTTCTCCGTCCGATTCCGATTCTGTCTCAGAGTCGTCCATAGACACTTTTTTCTTCCCAGCACGAGACGGAGAAGCGTCGGCGACCTGCGACTTGGAGGAAGCCGCGACAACAGGCCGTTTTCGAGCGGAACCCATTTGGTCGAGGAGAATCATATCCTCATCTTGGTCCTGCGCGTACACATGACCATCCTTGCGTGCTTTTGGAACTCTCTTTGGAACTGAAGAAAGTGCTATATGGTCAGCGAAACACGACGTTGACGCGAAGATCAAATTAGGAGAATACGTGCCTTCCTTGACCTTGAAGGCAGTCTTGCACTCCTCCAAGGCATGATTTGCAGTCTTGAGTACACGCTTCGGAGGATCAAAGTATTTGGTAAGCTCAGGATGGGGCGGCGGAAGAGGGTGGGTCGCGAGATCCGATACCACCGCACAGTGGAACTGGGCTTGCTTCGTGCGGTGAATGGCCGGGTTGTACGAGAGGCGTGGGTCGAACCAAGGCTGACGAGATCTGGGGGAACCTATCTGAGCCTCGCAAGGGTAGTGAAAGTCGGATTTTATGGACTTACCCTTTTTCATCTTCATCGCCTGCTTCCATGAGGTCCATGGCATCCACGAAGTTGTCCATGGCTTCGAGTTGCTCCTCCGTTGGAATATAAGGATGTTTCGTGATTGTTTCGCCCGACCTTGAGACAAGAGTAGAGAGCGAGGGAAAGGTATAGTGTCTGACGTCGTCCGCGAAAGGCATCTATACAACGGTCACCCGTTATTATTCCGACTTTGCAAGGGAGGGAAGGACATACTTGCACCCATAATAGTACATCTACATTCGGCCATACTATGGGCGAGAGAACACCCATCTTTGGGTCCAGACCCTCACGGGTCACCATTCTCGCAATTGCCAAGACACCTTTATCGAACATGGCTTGAACAACGGACGAGAACGCGAGCTGATCGGGGATAGAAGTCGGCGAAGCATAGACATATGAAAGCTCGCCCATGGGATACGAATGGTTCAGCTAGAAAACCAAAATAATGCATCAATTGAAGCGGAAGATGGAAAAGTGGAAGAGACGCACGTTCTTCCTCTGGAAAAATCCACATATTTCAATGCCCTTCTTGGTGTTCAGCCGCTCAAACTGCCCATCGGGACAAGGGACATAGGTTGACCCATACTTGAACCCTCTGACAAGCTGCTCCTTTTCAACTTTTTCGAAGCCCGTCTCCTCTTCCGCAACGCTTTTCTCTTCGTCGACATCCATTGAGATATCCTGTGTGTTTGGTCCTTTCCCTTTCCCTTCTTCTTCCTCTTCAGTGGACCTGTCGATGACGTATTCGGTGCGTCTCTTGACCTCTTTATAGATGACCTTCCCCTCGTCTTCAATATCCCGAGCATCCTCATCATCACTATCTTTCTTGAAGAACTGCTTCCAAGATGCCGCTCTGGCCAAGCTGGTGCACTTCGCAATGCGTACGTTGAGCTCGATGGCCTCGCTCTCACGTACCTCGACATCTCCTAGACGCAGTGTTGTCGAGAGGAGCGCAGACTTCGTTTCCTTGATGTGGGGATGGGTAAGTGTGAGGAGCGCGTGCTCAAGGGATCCGAGAAGCCCTAGGCCTTCTGGCAGGGCCGATGTGAGGCGGGCGTAGAAGCTTTCGTTCGCGCGCTACGGGAACATCGTCGATATGAAGCATAGTGGATGTTCTTGCCTACCTTTATGGGGGATTTGTCTTCTTCTTGATACGCGAGTTCTTCGTCATCAAAGTCGACACCCCTATGGCAACATGTCAGCGTCTGGTTGGCCCACAAGCCGAATAGACCACGGAGGTGTCGGGCAATAATATTGGAAAATGATCCATAAGGAGTGACAAGCAAGGCCCCGCTGAATAAGTTCTTTACTCACACGACAGTCAATAATATGTTCAAACTTGTCATTTTCTTCACTATTCCTTCCCATTCTTCGATCTCCATCGGGGACTCGCCATCGGTAACTAAGACTATTTTGCGCGTCCAAGTACGCTTCTTCTCCAGATATATGTCTTGCGTTTCAATACCAACGATCAAAGCGTCGATTGCTGATTTTCAAAACGCGATGTCATCAGGTTGACGAATGCGTGAGGAAGAGGACATGATGAAAGCAAGCTTACGGTCCCCTACAGTCTCTGACGCCTGAAGTTCATCAAGTTTTGCGAGTGTACCAGCATTTGGTTGCCCAATTGGAATGTATTCTGATACGTGCTCGTAACCTCCGTTCTTCTCGTTGACGACGTTGTTGGTTTCTGTTCAGATATCAGCATCTCTGTCTTTTTTTAACAAACATACATGACGGTTGGTTGCATGCTCGTTTGCGTACGCAAGAGAGAAATAAAGGGAACACGCACCCTCAGAGCCAAAAGCAATCACGCCGCACTGATCCGTCTTTCGCCCGTTAAATATCTAGCATGACGGGCATTGCGTGAGTTGGAAGAGATTTGAGAGAAAGGGAGGAACATGCCATGTCCTGAATCTTCATTTTGACGAACTGAAGTGACCATTCCAACTTTGTCATCCCGACGCTCCTCGTCTCTCCCTTTGGACCGTCGGGAAGTTCCACAGTTCTGGAGGCTCCCATGGAAGGAGAGAGGTCGACGAGGAACATGGTGACGGTGTACTTGGACACAATGCGTCAGTCGCGAGTGTATACTGATCATTAAAGGAGAGGCCTTACACCGGCTCGTTCTGCAGGCATGGTTGACTTGATGGAGGAGAGGAGGAGCGTGACATCGCCAACACGTCGCGCCAATTGAAGCTCACGTGATACGCGTGACTCTGACCGATGCGTCCAGCTTTTTGATTAGATATGGGGCTCTGAACTACATTTAATGAAGTGAACGGAATGTCCATGACTATTGATACACGCTCTAACGACATGCACAGTAAACCGCAGTGATTCTGCGCTTCATACTCTGTTACGCTTCCGTTGGGACTGTTTCAAGGCAGCGTCTGTCGCTGGTCTGTGGCAACCATAAGGTAACGCAAATAAAACGAGAGAAAAGGAGACATACTTGCGATTCCTGAGCTTGAGTCCATCAGACGAAGGTTCGTCGACGTCCATACTATCGAAACTATTCTGGGCGATTCGCCTTCCTCCCTTGCCATCCTTCTGACGTTCTTGGACATCTTTCAGCTTCGCCTGATACGCCTTTTCGTGCTCTTCGTTCTCCACTTGCATCGTCGCGTTATAGGTTGCAGCTTCCACAAGCTTCTGGTCGAGCTCTGACAACACGATCGCCGTCGTAGTTGCCCTAAGTCGCAGATGAAAAAGCACTCGAGGAAGAAAGGCGATGTGATGGTACGAACCAGTTCTGAAGTGCTTCCAGTAACTTCTCAAGCTTTCCTGGCTCGAGATCCCTTCCCATGGTGTACTCGATCTCGAGCTGCTGCTCCTTCTGGTCGAGTTTGCCGCGGAGAATGTCGAGGTAGATGGCGTCAATAATAAGGTCCTCGAGCTCCCTGATACTTGCTACCTGCAGTTCTTGAAGTAGCAAGGAGTATGGTAGGATCTGTAGTGCTATCTTAGCGGAACACAAAGGAGTATCGGGGCCATGGTCGCACATGACGTTCCGTTGCAAGCGTGACTATCGTGAGGTACTTTAGCTTTGTTATCTGGGCCGGATTGAGAGGTGGAAGGGAGTCCTTGTGCTCTGCAATAAGAACCGTCAATACTGATCAAATGTGCACAACCCCGCTCAATCGACCTAGATAGTCCCTGAATGTGCGGTACGAAAAGAGCTGCAAGAGAGACAGAAAGGGCGCATACTGCTCGTTGGTGGCAAGCTGATCTCAAGCAATGTAAGTACTGCTAAAGAAATGGGAAGCAACGACGAGACGTGCTTCGTGGATGTTTGGAAGTTCGAGGAGCTCCGCAAAGACAAAGACGCCCGGGGCAGAAGTAGCGTCCTGGACGAGCTTTGCAGCGGCGGCGCCTTTGGCTGATTTTGAGATGAGAATGAACGGTTCGAGTCGAGCGGCAAAGTTGGCCATGATCATGAGTGTTTGGATCCAAAGGCTTTGGCAAACAACAATATGTCGTGATGTTCGTTGGCTAGTTCTCTTCCTCCCGTTCTCAGACCCACGCATCCTTGGGATTCATTTTTCTTGTATTTATAGTCCCATTTTCTGCCAGACGATCTCCCTCGTCTCCACCGCAGTCATGTCTGCCGACGATCTCACAATGACTGACGTCGAGCCCGCCATTCGCGTACACGTCACCCCCTCGCAAGCATCCTACTTTGCAGGCGAACAGTTCTCCGTCACGATCACCTTTACCAACACTCGAACCCCCGAGTCCCCAAAGGCCAAGAATTCGCATAAACGAGGCGCACATTCCATCAGCTCAGCACCCCTTGCAAGGCCCCCCACCTCCCCCGGTATTCCTCGTCCAACCGCGCTCACTCCTGTTTCCGTCCCTGTCAACAATGCTCGCGACATACCCGCGCGGAAGAAACTCATCGGCCAAGTTTCCGGGAAGATGGATATGTCGACGGTTTTGGAGCAGAAGCGACAATCTCTCCTCGAAAAGTCGAGGTCCCTATCCATCGACATTCCTGCGGGCGAATTGTTCCCAAAGGGCAACGGTAGTGCAGGAGAGAGCACATCGCAGTATGTACGCGCTTACAATGAGTTCTCGGATGCAGGTGCGTACGTGGAAGTGTATTCGCGCAGCTGGCTCATACACCATCAAGGGATTCCGACCACCATATCGCCCTTGACCCGCAGCCCCGACTTTCAGCTTCCTCCGCACCACCCTCACGCTCGCAAACAGTCCGTGACGGACGTCCATATTCACCTCAATGGGGTGCAACAGCCCCCACCCCCGCCGTCATCCGGCTTGTCCAGCTCATCCGCGTCTACTTTTTCCCTCGCCCTCGACCCGATAGCAGAGACCCCGTCAACTCCCTACCCAGGAACACCTCTCACAAGGTCCCCGTCCCTGACCGAGTCACTCGACCAATCGCTCAAGAACGCTGCCCATGCGTATCCTACCCGTCCTTCTCAATCCCGTCGACCGCCGCCCCAACTTGGCCTAGGACATGGACCCCCGCCCGCCAACCCCGGGACAAAACCGGCGGTGTCGCTCCGAAACGGCACGCTCGTCAGCTCAAACTCTGAGTTGATCCTCTATTCTTATGCGCAGCTCCTGGGCACTGTTTCCATCACCTCTCTCCCAGGCATAGTCATGACCCCGGATCAAGCGCATACGTTGGGAGCGCTCCGGCTCAAACTGTTGAAACGCACGGTCGTGGGTGGTGGGAGCATGGACATCACGTCGCATCAACGCATACAAGAGCGCCGACGTTCACATAGCCGCTCAGCGTCGCTCACGAATAGTTTTTTTTCGCTTCTTTCTCCGTCCACCTATTCCGCGCCTTCGACTCCCTTGCCTTCCTCCCAGTCATGGGCGCCGGGACGCTCTCGCACGCCTTCCGTGTCCTCGGTATCGTCCACGCTGGTGAATGGGCAGCAGAATGGCGTCGGTCTCGGCTTGGTCAATGGAGGGCCGGAAGAAGACATTGACCCTGATGCACCACTTCCTACATTCGATGTACAGCCAGCCATGCTTGCTGTAGACCTGGTACTCGCCCCAGGAGAATCTCGCACATGTGAGCGGTCTTTCTATTCACGACACGTCCACTGCTGACATGGCGCGTTCTTCAAGACACGTACACGGTATTACTACCGGCCAACCTACCGCCGACGTTCCGGGGCCGGGCACTCAAGTTCTCATATGAACTAGTGATAGGCACATGTCGTGCCAGCGCATCCGCGATGAGGTCATCGAGTAGTCTCGGGCCGACGGGTGCAAATAGCATAAGCCGCGTTATGAAGGTTCCGATACGTGTGTACAACCATGTCGCCGGTACGATCGCGCAAGGCTTTTCTTGTCCACCTCCTTACTCATCGCACCTTATAGTTGGGAAAGTGCCGCGACCCTACGACCTGCTGTGGCCTGTGGGAAAGCGAATCTTGTCCATGGAAACTGCACCAAAAGTGGTGGATGGACCTCCAAAGGGAATCACACAGGATCTGTCGCAATGTGCGTGCGAGTGTGCATCATCCATAATGAATTTTTAATGTTGTATTTAGCCAACGATAGCTTCCGTTCCCTAGATGATCTACGACACTATGGGCAACGCTTGCTGGCCATTTCTATTTTCCCCGAGGCTGACGCCGCTGATGTTCACATCAAGGGTCCGCTTGAAGCAGTATCGCCCATGCAAGCCGATTTCGAACGAGAACGAGAAGGTGATGGCGGAGCTCTGACAGGTTGCAGGGAAGCTGTTGAGATCCTGACACGTAACCCGAAGAAGGGTAAGTAGGCAATTTTTCATTCGGTTTAGATCAGACGATTGAGGTGGCGACGGTGCTCAGTGGCCTACGACGTAAACAAGGATGGGGTAAAAGTGGCTGTGCTCACATTTACCAAGTCGGCATATAGGCTTGGCGAAACAGTGTTAGGGGTCGTGGAGCTGAACGAGCGCCAGGGTCGGTCAAGAGTTTTGTCGGTAGGTCTTCCGCCGCAGCATGTGCGTTTGGCAATTCTTGGCTGATCACTTTCCCCAGTTGTCTGCGATGCTCGAATCTCAGGAAACGCTCCCCTCACACATTGCGTCGGCCGGTAATCTCCGGCATATGCGGCGAGTCCA
This sequence comes from Rubroboletus pulcherrimus, assembly GCA_038091165.1. Lineage (NCBI taxonomy): Eukaryota > Fungi > Basidiomycota > Agaricomycetes > Boletales > Boletaceae > Rubroboletus > Rubroboletus pulcherrimus. The sequence continues at coordinate 33,438 of JBBPNY010000110.1, forward strand.
CGCAGAGCACCATGCTTCGTTGGTTTCCTCGGTTCTCCGGACGACCTTTTCGCTCGATATACCCTCGGATGCAAGTCCGGCGTTCCAAGTTCAGCTGAGTGACGTAGGGCATCCACCAAAGCCGTCGGCTTTCGCTGGTGGACTGTTCTGGCGCGTCAGATTGTCCTTGTTGGTTGCGGTGGCGGCGGAATCGTCACAGATCAGTGCGGACGGTGTTCGGCTGAAGCAGCTGGCTCAAGACGGGCCGGCAGGGGAATGGGGAACATCGTACAAGGCTTACCCCACTATCGCGCCGAAAGAGCGGCCGACGAAAGACGAGCAAGAGGTGCAGCCGTCATCCACCTGGACGGAATTCCTTGTGTCGTCTTTCCTGGGTACTGGGGAGCTGGAGTACCACGACGGCGACGAAGTGGTAGAGGAGGACGAGCCAAATACAAGAGGAGACGAGGAGCATGAATGGAAAGATGTTAGAGTAGAGACCGTGGAGTGTGAAGTGCCGATCAACGTCTGGCCTGGGAACACCGCGTTCAAGGCAATGGACGTTGTTTTTGATGTTTGAAGGTGGGTGTTTTATGGCTGTTGAACGTATCACGGGTACTGGAAGGTGGTGAACAGGATAGACGGTGCCGAGGCTCGAAAAGTATGATTGCTGGATACATCTCGTCGGTTGCGGTTCAAGGCGGCCAGGAATCATGGAGATCCATGGGATCCCTGGGTGTGAGAAGAGGAGTGTGCGCCGCGACGGACACTAAATCCACCGGGTACGGTGATCTGGTGGACGGCCGTAGAGATACTAGTAGGATGGATTCCGTTTACGTTTTGGCACGGCCAACGTCGCTAGTTTGGTGGTTGGAGACTGAGCGGGAGTGAAGGCACGCGAAGGCCGCAGTTGATGTCGGTTTGGCAATGCGCTGTTCATGTGATGCGGTCCACCTGACCCCTGTCACGACAAATTGCGGTGGAGGGTCCTCGTTCGGTTGGGCAAGCCAAGTCCTCCCCAATTACGCCCGTTTGCGTCCCGTCCCCTTCCGTCGCATCGTTTCTCCTTCTGCCGTAGACAGCTTCGTTTTTGGCCCAAGCATTGCCCGCTTGCGCCTTGTGTCCCAGAGGTTACTTTGATTTTATTTTGCGGAACCGACGACCCAGAAAGAGCGAGGCCCGTGGTGCGTTCTGACCGTGATGACCGTGCGGTACGCAGGAATGAACGAAGCTTGCAATGTTACAGACGTGACACCCAGACCGTTCCTGGATCACACGACGGCTACTGGTCGCAAGGGTCTGCCAAGTTTCTGCTCGACCACGATGCAGCTCTCAAACAGTGACCAACAACTCCAACACGACGAGTCTGATCGCAAGAACCGCTTTCTCGTCCCTTCCAAGCAAGATAGCACGGGATCCGGCTCTCTCAGGGAACGCGCAGCAAGCCAACCCCCGTACACTGAATCCCAACCCTTTCTGAGCTCCCCATCTCAGCAGCATACCATACCTTCCAGTCTTGGCGGCTCCGCCAGCTCCCCTTGGGCTTCCAGAATGCATTCCTTCAATACCACCACTCGCGCTGGCGGTCTACCCTCTTCCGTTCCCACACGAAGTTCCTCCTTCTCCAACCCACAGACCAACTTTGCCTCCGCCATGCGTGAATCACGATTCGCATCCACCGTCGAGGATGACGAGTCAGAAGCTCTGTCCGATACCTATGATGAGCACTATATCACCCCTTCTGTCCCCGCTGCCCGTGGCCGCGCCTACGATCTCACCCGTAGTAGGTCCCAATCGCTTGCCACAACAACGCGCCCTGGTCCAATAGGCAGCCCATTCCAGAACCAGGCCCTCTGGTCCGATGTATCCTCCCTCCAGACCAATCCACTCAATATCCCTGGCTCACGCTATGGGGACATTAAACCACCTGGCAGCAGCCGGTATGGATCACTTGGAACTATGGGTAGATCACCCTTGAGTAATAAATTCGATTCGCACATTGGCGGTGCCAATGGCTATTCTAACAGACAAACCATTGATGCCTCAAACATGAGCCCGTTCGTCCGCGACGTGGGGCAGATTCTTTTGGATGACGGTTCCGCGTTGCGCGAACTCTGGGCCGGCATGAACCCACCCAAGGACGAGAGCGGCGGCGGCGGCAGTGGTACCACAAGCCGTCGACATAGCGTCAGTGTCGTCCAGCCACGGAGACCAGCCGTCGTCGGCGGCTTCGGGAACGACCCCCAGGACGAGTCCTCTCGTCCAACCGTCTTCCACAACCCCGCTTTCGGCGGCCGTGGCGGTCTTATGCTGTCAGACGACGACCTTGCTGCGGATCTTGGTTCTCTCAGCACGAAGGACGGCCCTGGACCATCCTCCTCTACCCGTCCCCCAAGCCAACCTTCATCGCTCCCCATCTACGCCCCCATGTCACGTAGCCCCTCCTCTTCCGATCGCCTCTCCCCTTATAAATCCATGAACCTCAACATCCCCAGCGGAACCTCGTTTGCGTCCAGTCGCCAACACTTTGACTCGCCCAGCGACAGCGGCTTGTCCGCTGGGGGAAGCCCTCCTCGTGGCCACTTTGAGCAACAGCTTATCGACGCCAAGGCGCAGTACCTCGGGAGTGGCAACGGCACTGCCTCGCAGAAACAGTCGCTCACTGCCCGCTTCATCCCCGGACAAGGCATCCAGTACTTACCCTCCCACGGCAATGGCGGCACGACGTTCAATCGCTCTGGGACGAGCACGATGCCCTCTCCGCTCTCGCCGACCAGTTCGCGTTCCATTCAGCCCCAGCAAGGGCCGTTCTACCCGCAGCAGATCCAACGGCGCACATCCGATGCGGCAAACATCAACGATCTCGGCAAGGGTGTCCCGCTCTCGTCCGTCCCTGCGTCGTGGCCACTGTACATCGTCGAGTTCAAAGCTGGACGTACGGATCTGTTTTACCTGACAGATCTCAGCCTGGACATCCGCGTGGGTGACCTTGTCATCGTGGAAGCCGATCGGGGGAAAGACCTAGGCAAAGTCATCAATGACACCATCACGCTCGAGGAAGTCGAGGCGTTCCAGCGGGAGCAAAAGGAGCGCGTGGGGTACGGCGACAGTGGACCGCTCAGTCCCGGTGGTCAGCAGGGCAGCAGCAGTGTAGGTTCGAAGAAGGAGATCAATCCAAAGATGATATATGGGAAAGCCCAACCCCAGGATACACAGTACGTATGCGCGTATGCGTTCACGCTTTGGGGGGCTTTACTGACGTTGTGTAGACATCTCGTTACCAAGATGCAGGACGAAATGAAGGCGCTGCAACTGTGCCAAAGCAAAGTCCGACAAAGGAAATTACCGATGGAAGTCATAGATGCAGAATATCAATGGTGCGCTACCCTCCACCCATCAGTGGTGTCTCGCATCGCCTCTTAACTCAGGATGTGTAGGGACCGACGAAAACTGACCTTTTACTTTATTGCGGAAAAACGCATCGATTTCCGAGAGCTTGTACGAGAATTGTTCCGGTGCGTCTTCCTCCCTCGCCATTTGAACGCGTTTTTCGCTCAACAAAGCTTTTTAGTCTGTATAAAACCCGGATTTGGATGGCATCTCTTCAGGGACCTGGTGGATACGAACAGTAGCAGCTGCTCGTCCATTCACACGTCGTCCAACTACGCCTAACCCCAATGGTAAAATAAAGTAAAATACACTGACACGCTTTTGCAACGATATATCTTGACACTCGTCCCTGCGTTTTCTCACCAAGTTTCCATCTAGATATGCACTTTTTTTTCTTTCTCGTTGTTTTGCTTCGATGCTTCCTTTGGATGCTATCTAGCCCAGCCTAGACCCGTCTGTTCCCTGTAATTGTACCCGACCCCAATATTTATGGCGACCTTCGGCCTTCTTTCGATGTTCTCCGTCTGGCTTTTCGTTTGGCGCTATACACGACCCCCATTCCCTCCCATCTCCCCCAGAGCACCCACAGAAATGGAATCATGCGCCTTGTATTATTACTGTATATTCTGAGCATATGTATATACTGTCCACGCGCGGCGATGCTACTTTGTAACTAGAGGCGACAAAAAAAGAAACAAATCAAACCGTCACATCGTCGTCGTCGTCATCATCATCCACCATTGGCGCCCCGAGGAAGCGACGCAGCGGATTCGGGGCAAGCTTTAGCTTCAAGGATCAGGCCCAGGCTCAGCTTCGGGTCCAGCTTCAGCTTGAGTTGGATGGCTGTCACCGTTATCGTCGTCGTCGTCGTCGGTGTCTGATACTTTGCGTTCGGCGGTGACTGGTGGTATGGAAACAACGTCAATGCTGTGGGGCTCTCCCGACGAACCGAGAAACAAGAAAAAAGGGGAAGGAAAACCCACCCCAAGGTCGACGGTCCATCGGACACTGTTGTTTCGACGCGGCAGTACCGAGCCACTTGAGTAGACAGTGCATATGAAAGATGTGACTGCACTCGCCCCATACTGTTTTAAAAAAGGAGTTGAAACGATTTAGAATAGTGTCGTACGACGGATCAACAAAGAACGCGCGTCGTGTTTCCTTTGTTTTCCGAAGCAGAGTGGGGGGATGGGAATGGGAAATAGATGCTTACTGAGAGGACAATCGTCGCCAGGCATCTTGCACGAGGGACAGCAGCCTTCGTAGGGTACGCGGCAGATACCACAGACGTCGCCTTCGTCGTCTTGATCGTTGTTCCTAGTGTTCCAGCGCCATTGGGCGACAGCGCTCCAGTGTTTGATGTGGACTTTCATTTCGGAGTTTTTGCAAATGAAGGTTACTGTGGGGGAGAGGACGCGAGCATACTACGCTTGTTTGGATCGTAAAGCCGCACGATCAGGATCCTATGGAAAGCTGGACAACCACGCTTCAACTTGCACCCTTTTTTGGGTATTGAGCTCAGTGGGACACCAAACACCCTCAATGTGGCCCCAAGGGGTGGCTCTGTTGGCAATCGGAAATCCACCCAAGGGGTAAGCCGCCCGCGAGCGCTGTCGCTGCACCATCACAGTACGAATGAAGGGACCTGAATGCTCTGAGTTATAAGTACATGTTCTAGTCTGCAGTACTACTCAAGTCCATGGTCACTCATTGTCACCATTGTCCTCACTGTCTGAGTCAGAGGAACTATCTGTTTCATTCAACTCTTCATCTACCTTGGTCCAAGTCTGTGCAGTGGCTTCGTACATCAACTGGAGCACCTCCTTGGTCCTGGATAGGTTAACCATTGCATGGTATACCTGCCATACGAAATGCTCCTGGAAGCCGTAAGTTTGTGCCATCTGGCACATGGTGTTGTCAAAACCTGATCGCACCAAGGTAATTACATCAGCAAAATGTAGTAATCCTTATCTAAGCTTATTCACACTTTTCTTTGTCATTAAGTTTAAATTAAGCATGTGGCCAGAAAAGCAAACTATGTCGGAAAATTGAAAAATTTAATTCAATGGATTGCAAGGTATTGCAATGCCTAAATAGGATATTACCATTACGTTGGGATTGAGATACTAAAGGTCTGATTGAAATAGCATACTAATTGGGATTTCAATGGTGGTTGCAATGGGATTTGGAGATGGCCAGTATTATTTTGATTATGTGTGCAGTTACAAAGCAATTACATCATGTGAATTGTGATAAGATTACAATATGGTGTACAATGATATCGTGTGAATTTTGGTAAGATTACAATGTGACATACAATACAATTGCAATAGGGTCACAACAGGGGGTAAATCCATAAAAAGAAAGCATGTGGCAATCTCAATGGTGTGAGAGGCATTGAGGCAGGCCAATCCAGCTGACCAATCAGAATTCCCTTTTGATGCTTTCAGAACTGGGCCAATCTGACTAACCAATCAGAATTCTATTTTAATGCTGTTGGGACTGGGATTTGAACCTAGGACTTTGACATTAGTTGAACTCAATAGATTAGCCAATACTACTCACCTTGTCAATAGTTAACTGTTAGACTATGCACCCACAACTATTATTGAACCACACTTCAATATATTGTGTTTTCATATACTTAGAGTAATTTTGTATGATTCACAAGTCAACAGTGAAGATCATATCATTAATGAAAACACGGAGTGTGTGAAGACTGTTACGAAACCCCCTTTCTTCACACCATTCTCCACCATTCTTGCCCCTCTCTCGCTCTAGCAGCATGTGACTTCTCGATCACGTGACCTGCATGTTCCCTGGCACATGACCATTCCACCCCACATGACTCAGACGTGTCGTGACGACATGTAGTCGCCCACCATCATTTACCTCAGGAACAGCCATGTTCCCGAGCCATCAGCTGCCTGCTGCTGCGTTGCGCACAGCCAAGTGATCCAACAATCTCGATTGATCAGCAGCACCTCCCATCAAGCACTGCCTCTTCATTGATCCCATCAATTGGATCTCATCGGGGATTGCTGTTAGACTATTTGGGTGGACAATAGCCCAGTGTGAGGAATAGGAATCCCAATCGGGGAGCACAGCCCATAGAAGCAAGGGTATAAATACCAGACCCAATTTATCCCCACTTCCCCAGTTTAGTCCACTTGTATCACCACCAGGATCTTCGCTCCTCGAAGTCTCCCTTGATATTAAGGCAACTCAATCAAGCTTCCTTTTTATTTCCACTTGCCAGGCCTAGTGTAGGCCTGCAAGTTAGTCTCTGGTCCCCATAGTGGTTGGCATTTGTGCTTAGAACCCTGCGAGCGTTGCTCCTGCAACAAAGACAATGGATGAACAACATGTAGTATAATCCAAATCATGCCTAAGAAGACTATTACCAGGCTGCTGGATCTATTTAGCAGCACTACAGCGTGTGCATCACAATGTTGCTGCACCATTTACAGCTGCCCTATTATCTTGCTAAGTATTACCACGTGCCTGTTACGACGCTACCGCACCATAGGTTCTGGACCAAGGTGAAGCGTACAAAGATACTAGGAGCTGGCACTCTGAAGTAGCCAGGAGACTTAGGAGGGATTCCTATAAACCAGAAACTACACGGTATA